>KN469344.1:544-20513 GCA_000787095.1 Periophthalmodon schlosseri
CACACCTTCACTAGAATCATTTGGATGATTTTAGCCCTGGAATTGCCGATCTCTAATGAACAAAAGGTAAAAGGTAACTGCCACTTCATGACATCACAAAGTGGAACAGAGCATTTTGAGGTTTGGAGATGAAGACAGACTAATAATAAAGTGTTACTCAAACATGTGTGAATGAAACAAAACACAACTCCAGGTCTGTTTTTGATGAGGTAACAACATTAGAACACAGATCATAAACCAGCGTAATATGAGCCCTTTAATGTGTGATGTTTCATTTTGACTCTTACGGTCGAAGAAACAGGAGATTGTGGGTCTGTTGACTCCGAATGTGGTTGTGACGGACTTGTCCTCACTGCGATCTTCAATACTGCTCTGTGAACCAGACCGAAAGACGTTTGGTTAACTCCGGACTTAGTTTTGGGTTAGTTCTTGTTCAGTCCTGGTTGAGTCCCGGTGTAGTCCTGGTTCAGTCTTGCTTTAGTCCTGTTTCAGTCCCGGTTCAGTCCCGGTTCAGTCTTGCTTTAGTCCTGTTTCAGTCCTGGTTTAGTCCTGGTTTAGTCCTGGTTCAGTCCTGTTTCAGTCCCGTTTCAGTTCTGTTTCAGTCCCGGTTCAGTCCCGGTTAGTCCTGCTTCAGTCCTGGTTCAGTCCTGGTTCAGTCTTGCTTTAGTTCCTGTTTCATCCCGGTTTAGTCCTGGTTCAGTCCTGTTTCAGTCCCGTTTCAGTTCTGTTTCAGTCCCGGTTCAGTCCCGTTTCAGTCCCGTTTCAGTCCCAGTTCAGTTCCGTTTCAGTCCTGTTTCAGTCCTGCTTCAGTCCCGTTTCAGTCCTGCTTCAGTCCCAGTTTAGTCCTGTTTCAGTCCTGTTTCAGTCCCGGTTTCAGTCCCTGTCTCAGTCCTCACCAGGGAGCACTCCAGTTCAAAGATGGCTGCCGGGCCAGTCCTCTCCAGCGGCTCCATGCGACACCTCCACCTCCTCCTCCTGAAGCTGTCCGTTTTTCTGGGCTTCATGTGGAACCTCCACCCAAACACAGAGGCGTACTCCCAGCCCTCCCTGTCCGAGTCCTCCACTCGTTGCTACAGAAACACATAAACACAAAAGGGGGGATTATTTATTTTTTTTGTTTTTTAATCCAGTATCACCTAAAGAAATAGTTGGCCTTTCTTTGACCACCAGGACGATTCTTCTAGGTCTAAATTAAAGCTAAAACATGAAGGTCTAAAACAGGACTACACAATTGTCACACTCAAAGGTGGGGGAGTATCCAAAAACTGTACTCAAGTAAGAATAACGTTACTTAAAAATAATATTACTGAAGTAAAAGTACAAAGTAGTAGTCCAAAAAATGACTCAAGTAGAGTTAAAAAAGTATTTGGGAAAAGTACTACAAGTAAGAGTAACTTAAAGAGTAACAAAATCTGGTATTTTCAAACACAAAATTGAGCCAAACTAAATCATATCCGAAGGAGCTGCAAGAAACACAAATGTTCAGATCATTTCATATTGTTACATAAAGCTCAAGTCACTTTAGACTCAGTCACAGTGGGAAGAGGAACCACAACTTTTACTCGAGTAAGAGCACTGTTACTTCAATACAATTATTACTCGAGTAAAAATACGCTGCTAGAAAAGTACAATTTCTTAAAAAAGTTACTCGAGTAAATGTAACTGAGTACTACCCACCTCTGGTTACACTGGTTCTGAATGGCTATCAGAAAATAGAAGACATTTTTTATATCAAACTGACTCAAAATTCAGCAAATATTTGAAATTCAGAAGAACCCCAGGACCACATTTTGGGAAACAGTTCAAATATATTCTCACTTATTTAGTTTAGATTCCCATTTTCTTACTGTAAATGCACGATTTTCAAGGCAACTTTTCAAACACATTTATGACAACACACCGCCCTCCTGTGGCTGTGGGGAACATGACAGTGAGTAAAGAGCATTATATTGTTCACATTTTTACACGACTCACCTTTCAACTCACTATAGAACAGTGGAAGTTAACCAAGTACAAGTAGTAAAGTACTGTACTTAAATAGAATCTTTAGGTATCTGTACTTTACTTAAGTACATTTTACAGTGGATACTTTTTACTTTTACTTCACTACATTTGAGAGCAGTATCTGTACTTTCTACTCAACTACGTTTTTGAACAGGACTGAAAAGTAAAAAGTACTTTTCATATGATTTGAGGGGTTATTTGTACCATGTTCGTAGAAACATCCTGACTAAGGTTTTCGAGTTCAAGCTTCGGCTTTGAGCAAAACAAAAATAAACACACAAAATTCAGGAGAAAAGTTAAGACATGGATTCGTATTGTTACTGTGACCAAAATATGTCTCATTATGAATCAGTATCACTACATTTAACACAACTGAACAACACTTGTGTGAAATACTTTTACTTTTTACTCTTAAAGTACATAAAGTAATGGGTACTTAAATACTTTTACTTAAGTAGATTTTTTCATGTGATACTTTAACTTTTATTTTAGTAACAAAATTGAGTATTTCATCCACCACTGCTGTAATTTACAAGAGCTGCATGTTGCCAAAACTGTACAATTTTATCTTCTGAATGAATAAATCTGTCAGAAGTCACTGCTGTAATTTGCAAGAGCTGCATGTTGCCAAAACTGTACAATTTTATCTTCTGAATGAATAAATCTGTCAGAAGTATCAAAAATCATATACTAACCGATACTAAAAATAATATCAAAACTAATACTTATTTGAGCAGGTATCGATACTAAAAAAAGCCACATTCACAGGACAGAAATGAGCCTTTCCTGAACATGTTTAGAATGATCTTGTGTAGTGATAATCTTTACTTTACTTGTACTTTATAAGAGATTATATTTTTGTTCCGGGCGGATGTTAGACACATACGGTACCTACAGAGGTCGTCTGAGGTCTACAAACTGGTGCAGTACCTTCCTGAGGGCGGCCATCTTGGTAAGGTCTCTGTGCCTCAGCCTGATCCAGCGCCTCCTTCTGTTCGTGTGGTACATTTTCTCTGCAGGGACCCAGGACTTTGGTCTTCTGTCTGGAGGGATGGTGATGCCGTACTCCCAGCCTGAACACACAAGGTTAAAATCTTCAGTACAGCTCATACGGTGATGTCTATGGGCTTATTTTTACTATTTCATTTAATTTCTGTGAATTTCAAATTCCTGGGACTTTTCCCTTTCAAAAGGATAAGGTATTTTATCGTAATTTGTTAATCGCTATGGAAACAGTTCTAATTTTTCTTCAAACTGAACCCAATGCATAGGTCTGTTTAATGGAGAGAATAAACCTGAAGGCAAAGAAATGAAACACATAATTTTTCATTTCATTTCATTCCAGGTTATGGCAAATAAGTGAAACAAAAAGAAACAGAAAGAAGCTTGTTGGGAATTTTAAGAACATTATATTAATATGACAATGTACAAAATTCTGTACTATTAAAATGAGCTTAAAAAGTAAATGAAATAACAGGGACTACAGATGTTTTTTCAGACAGGCAGACCGTGGTCGTCCACTGCTCTGTTGAGGTCCTCGCTCCACTCGGGGTCCTCCCAGGCCCAGCCCGGGGGACACTCCACCTCGTCTTTGGGCACCACCTTTTCTCCGTTCTGCTCAGGTCAGATAATAACAGACTTTAGACACAGAGTGAGCTTCGACAAACGTGATCAGGTCCCACAGTAGAACGGCTCTCACCACATCTGTGTATCCCTCTGTCATCCCGATCCACTGCCCTCCAGGGAGACGCATCTGGTTTTCAAACACTTCCTCAGTGAACGTCATGTGACCCGCATCCACGTCCAGCAGCAATCTGATTGGACACAAGTGCACAACTTATACTGAATATTTGATTTATTTATGTAAGAAAATTGGGAACAGTGAACATTAATGAACATTTAGACAAATGTAAATATGTCTAAAGTCTATAGCCTTAGGCTCATTTCCATCTGCAGAGCCCCCTGCAGGCTGGTGTTACAAATAAAAAAACATGCACACGCTGTGGAGACCGTGTCACCATGTACACAAACTGTGCACATGGTGAACAAGGACAAGAACAGTGATCACAGAATCAGGTTCTTTTAACAGCCACATGTTAAATAAGCCACAGAGCAACAGACATTTAGAAAACAATGGGCATCAATGCAGCTTTTTGGATCCAGACTCAGGTTCCGGACCAGTTTAAAATCCATATGGATCTATAAAATAAAATAAAAGTCGCATTCACAGGACAGAAATGAACCTTTCCTGAATGTCTTTAGAATCATCTTGAGCTGTATCAGAACAAGTATAAGACACATAGACAGTCTGTGTAATCTCTCAGTCGCCCAGGTCTGATCCATGGCAAAAGAAAAATATAAAATCTGTCAACTGGACAAAATGTTGTAGGAGTGAAGACTACTTAGCATAGTCAGATTATGCTAAGTAGGGCTCAGGCACAGTGCACACTTAGTGTAGCTCAATAGACCTCGCCAACAAATAGAAACTGAAGAAGCGTCTTGGATGAGCAGCCAAACGTCTTCACTCCTACAACTTTTTGTCCAGTTGACAGATTTGAATTTTTATTTTACTTTAGTGTAGCTCAATAGACCTCGCCAACAAATACAAACTGTAAACAAACAGGTGTGTTAGTTTCAGTGTAGTTAGCTCCGCCCTTCAGACAGATATAAGACAGTGTCCAGCAGTAATCTGACCAGAACTGAAGAAGCGGCTTGGATGAGCAGCGAAATGTCTTCACTCCTATAACATTTTGTCCAGTTGACAGATTTTATATTTTTCCTTTTGCTACCACACAGACTAGTACACGCCCATGGACCACTATGAAACCTACTGGACGACCTAGGGATTACACAGATATAAGGCCACATGGGAATAGAAAACAAAGTACCACATTCTATTGTTTTTAAGCATCATCGAGGTATCAGAATCAGTATTGAGTATCGAGTCTATTCCTTAGTATCGTAATCGAGTTTGAAATGTATCATGACAACACCTGACCACATCAGTGTAACCCCTGAGACTCACGTCCTCTCGGGGCTGATGTACCAGTCTCCAGCCCAGCTCCAGCCCGGTGAGGGTTTGAAGCTCTCTCTGGGCAGCTTCACTCTCCCCGTCACGTCACTGAACTTTGGGTACGTCAGACCCGTAGTACCCCAGCTGCCCACCAGGGCGAGCCGCGTCTGGTTCTCGTACTGGGGAAGGACACAGGCACAAGAGAAACCATAAATGCATTTGTTTTTATTCAGCCGTCTTTGCTAACTCCCCGGGGGACTGCAGTGGGATTGGAGCAGATGTTGCTGCAAAGTGCGAGAAGGTAGAAAACGTGTCAACAGTAGAGTAACAGTAACAGTAAAGTAACAGAGTAAAAGTAACTGAGCCTCTGTTTCTGATCTCGATTCTGCAGTGTCTGTGTAGGATTATAACTCATGTTGCTGTCACATCCCTGCACAGGCTTAAACCTTCGCTCGTGTGTTCGGGAGGTGCTTTCTCTCACCGTCTCCGCGAACACCGACAGCTTTCCTTCGGCGTATTCGTTGAAGTGTTTGACGTCGGAGCTCAGTCCGAACCACACTTTGACCGTGATCTGCCCGGGGAGCTTGGCCTCTGCACCGGACCCCGAAGGATACTGAAGACACAGAGACAGTCGGACCGCACGGTTAAAACTGCACGGAAACTGGTATTTTAGAAGTAGACCACAAGTAGTACCACATTCTAGAAAGTTGGTGTGAACGATCATGTGATTCCATAGACTGTATATATAAATGGACGTAGCTAACCTGCTAGCTGCCTGCTTTAGCAACAGGTTTGATTGACAGCGTTGCTAAGCGCCCGCTCTCTGCTAAACCAGCGGTGCGGGCGGGAAGGGGCGTTACCTTCAACAGCCTCGCTCCGGATTGGCTCTTTGGTTGCTATGATACTCGCGGTCGGATTTACAAATATGGAACTCGGCTCCAAATTGGCCCCTGTAACTGCTCTGGCCTCGATAAGCTTCATTCGACCGACGCCAAACGCTGTGGGTGACGTCACACTCACTTATTCCACTTCTTTACACAGTCTGTGGGCTGGAGTTTAGGAAATCTTACCCACCTTCAGCCTTTAAATATTTATTCCTAATTTTTTCTATATACTGTAAGCAGCAAACACATTTTTGGATCAAAGTTTGCACAAAATAAACCACCCAAACTGATTTTTTGACTCGTTTTTGTAGTGAGCTCACAACCGTTCATCGTCGTCTTCACCTTGAGGAAGAGGTTCTGCAGCTGCCCGCAGTGCTGGCCTCTGTGCTGTGGGTTTGTGGAGAACAGGACGGCGTGGGCCGGGACTCTGTGATAGGCCAGTCTGCGGTCGCCCTGCAACATCCAGATCACGACGTCCGGGAGGCTGTTCTGAGGCTGGACACAAGAGGGCGGCAGAGAGACACGAGTCGCTGTAAACCTGTGTCTTACATCGAAACCACAGGCTGCAGATATGTAAAAAAATACACTGGAACATATGACCTTGTTTGGACAGCAGGTTTCTTGTAGTAGCAGTAGAAGTACAGTAGTTGTAGTAGTACTTGTAGTAATGATAGGAGTAGTAGTTGTAGTTATAGTAGTAGTTGTAGTTGTAATGTGAACAGCTTTATAATAAGTACTGGTAGAGGTAGAAGTAGTTATTGTAGCAGTAGTAGTAGTAATAGTAGGTGTAGTAGTAGTAGTAGTAACAGTAGTAGTTGTAGTTATAGTGTGAATAGATGTATAATCAATGTAGGCACTGGTAGAAATAGTTATTGTAGTAGTAGTAGTAGTATAGTAGTAGTTGTGGTAGTTGTAGTAGTAGTAGTAGTTGTAGTGTAAATAGCTCTATAATAAGTATAGGTAGCGGTAGAAGTAGTTATTGTAGTAGTAGTAGTAGTAGTAGTAGTAGTAGTAGTAGTAGTAGTAGTAAGAGTAGTAGTAATAGTAGCAGTTATTGCAGTAGCAGTAGTAGTTGTAGTGTGAACAGCTTTGTAATAAGTATAGGCAGTGGTAGAAGGAGTTATTGTACTGGTAATAGTAGTAGTAGTAATAGTAGGAGTACTAGTAATAATAGTAGTAATAGTAGTGGTTATTGCAGTAGTTGTCGTAGTTGTAGTTGTAGTGTGAATAGCTGTATAATAAGTATAGGTAGTGGTTGAAGTAGCTATTGCAGTAGTAGTAAAATAGTACTACAAAAGTATTAAAGTCCACAAAACATTACTAAACACACGTTTTCTTTTTTCAGATAAAAATGAAGAAAAGAAAAGAAAATACTACAAGACATTAAAAAATGACCGGTAAATCAAAAAGACTTAAACCAAAATCTGAAAATAAAAAGTAGTAAACACTGTAGACACAAAAGCTGTTCATGGGTTTCAGTCTGATGTTATATGCCACATTTTGAGTTTTTTTCCCATTCAAACGATAACAGTATTTAGTTTTCAGTTGTTAATCGCTATGACAACAGTCCTGATTATCTATCGCTCTGACACCCCATGGACAGTCCCACCTCTTGGGCCATTTCGCGCAGCCTGGCGACCCACTCCTCGGCCTGCTCCAGCACCACGGACAGCTCCGTCTCCTGTCCGTGTTTGAGGTTGAGGGCGGAGTCTACGATCTGCCGCATCTGAAGACGGCGAACGTGACGGAGGGAGCGGTCCAGAGCCGTCGCGCACGGCCACTGCTCCAGGCTCGGAAGCTCCTGACTGGAAAACACGCAAGACACACAGCGGACATGGGGATAAGTGCGGTACCGCCCCGGGATGTTCGGACGCACTTTAAACGGGACATATGACGCAAAATGTAACAGATTTTAACCGTATTGTAACTGTCCATTTCATCGCTCAAAAAAATGTCATAAATAGAACATGATTATACACAGTTGTCATAGATTATTAACTAACCACCTTATTCCGGAAGTTGCCGCGGGTGCCGCCATTGTCATTGGGGTTGTATTATTTTGCATGGGGCCGCCGATCTTGACAGTAAATAAGTTCTATACGGACCACAGAGCCGCTTTAAAGCCTCCAGAGAATCGGAGCAGTGTTGACTTGTCATTGCACATGAACTTTGAGGCAAAGATGCGATTTTTGTTAGGAAAGACAATCCATCTTTGAACAGGAACGGGGGGCTTAGACATCATCTAGCTCCAATTTATAACGCCACCCACAGACCTAAATCTAAACAAGGAAAGCAACAGGTCTAGCCAGTGTGCGAACAGGAGTGAGAGCAGCTATTAGGGGCTTGAATGATTACGCTAAATATGACTCAAGCACGGTTCACACAGTGTAGCTCAATAGACCTAGTAAAAGAAAAATTCAAATCTGTCAACTGGACAAAAAGTTGTAGGAGTGAAGACGTTTGGCTGCTCATCCAAGACGCTTCTTCAGTTTCTGTTTGTTGGCGAGGTCTATTGAGCTACACTAGGCGTGAACTGCGCCTGTGTCGTATTTTGCATAATCATTCAGGCCCCTAATGGCTGCTCTCACACCTGTTAGCAAACTGGCTAGCCCTGTTGTTTTCCTTGTTTAGATTTAGGTCTGAGGATGGAGTTATAAATGGGAGATAGATGATGTCTAACGCCACTATCCCTGTTCAAAGATGGATTGTTTTTCCTAACAAAAATTGCTTCTTTAACTCCCGTCTCAAACCGTTTCTTTTCTTTGGCTAAGATCTGTACCTCACTATCTTCAGAGGAGTGGTTAGTGGCTTTGAGATGTTCTTTTACTATGGATCATACCTGGACGACTGAGGGATTACACAGACAATAATAGACTTAGCCAACAAACAGAGACTGTAAACAAAAAGGTGTGTTAGTTTCAGTGTCGTTAGCTCCTCCCTTCAGACAGATGTAAGGCAGTGTCCAGCAGTAATCTGACCAGAACTGAAGAAGCAGCTTGGATGTCTTCACTCTAAAACTTTCTGTCTAGTTGACAGATTTGAATTTTTATTTTACTATAGATCAGACCTGGATGACCAAGGGATTACACAGACATCTTTTCATAAACACTGAACGTTTCACACAAATCAGCCTACTTTATACCATAATTTAGTGGCAAAACTTTTTCCAGATTCTCCATTGAAATGAATGGGATTCCCGTTTAACCGTAAGTCACCCCAAAAGGGCACAGTTTAGTCGCATTTATGGCGAAAGTGGGTGGGGCCGAATGAGGTAAATAAGCAGAAGAAGAAAGGGGATGTATATAAATATATTTATGTTTTGACACAGACCTGCAGTCCACTATGACCTGGTCCAGTAGCTGCACCACACTGAGCTCCAGCTGGTCCAGGTCTAGACCCGACTGCTCCTCCAGCTTCACGGCTCTCAGGTTACTCTCCTGGAACAGACAGCACAGGCTTTATAAACTGAACCTGCAAGCATGTTTATCTTACACACAAGTCAGTCTGGAGCTACTCTGGAGGGGCCAGATATGAGCTGTCTTCATATTGTCTCTCTCACACCTGAGCCAGAACAATATCAACAGTGCAATCTTTGAACTGACCCCAATCTTACATTAACTGTATTACTGTAAAAGTCCAGTCCTCACCAGGTGATCGGCCGCAGACAGAAGCAGGTTGAGAGCGTGGATCCTGGGGCTGATGTCCTCCCACTCTGACGACAGCACCACCACCGGCTTCACGTTCCCCCAGGGCAGGTAGTAGTACTGACAACCTGTGGAGTCACGACGATGGAGAACGCTCAGAGGGGTCAATGAAATCTCCTCACACATTAGCTACAGACGGCTCTGAGCTAATGCCGGGATTTCAAAGTACGTTTAAATCAACTCCAAACTACAGGTGATGAACTGCTGTGTACCATCGAACACTGCGCGGCTGTACTGCGTGGTGGAGGCCAGGGGCAGGCAGCTGGTGTCAAACTTGTTGCCGTAGTTACCGACGCTGACCTCAAACTGCACGGCGTCGTCCACGTCCTGAAGGAGCGTCGCCGAGTAGAACGCCACGAAGAGCGAAAACTTGCGCTTACGCAGGAACTTCTGCAGAATAAAAGAGGACAAACCACTGTACAGCTGTGCTCCTTGTTTCAGTATTATACATGAAAAAGAGTAACAGGAGCTGCACACAAATAACTTTTAAACACATCCGTAAACTCTGGGATTCATAGAACCATAGTTACATTTGTAACTTTTTTTTTACCTCTAACAAAAAGTGGGAGGTTCATTCCTAAAAAATAAACATCCTCTTACACTAACAGTAAAGTCACACATGCAAGTGAAGTGTCTTGCTCAAGGACACAGCAGCAGTGTTAGTAGTAGTACGGCAAGGCAAGTTTATTTGTACAGCACAATTCGTACACAAGGTAATTCAAAGTGCTTTACAGAATAAGAAAGACATTAAAATCACAATACAACAAATCAAGACCAAAGGTGGCAGGGCCTCTTTTGTGGCAGCACCTAGACTATGGAACAGCGCCCTCTGCCTGTCAGATCCTCTAAGTCTTTAACACAGTTTAAGACTAGACTGAAAACCCGCCTCTTCTCCCTGGTATTTAACACTCGACAGGATATACTGGTGCTTTATTGTTCTTGTCCTATGTATCGTGTTATCTGTATTATTTGTTTTCATGTGAAGCACTTTGGTCAGCTGAAGTCGCTTTAAATGTGCTATAGAAATAAAAATAAACTTGAGTCCTTACAGTCGTACAGTAGTCGTCATAGTAACCACCGTAGTAGCAGTAGTAATAGTAGACGTAGCATTAGCTGTTGTCTTACCTCCACCACCAGCAGCTCGTCTGACGTGACGTCCTCAGTTTTCTGCTCAGGTTTGTCCACCAGTTTAGTGTTGAGTTCAAGCAGCACACGGCCGCGGTACGCCACTCCCTCTCCCTTTAAAAAAACAACACATTTTAGTTCAGAAATAAATAAATCATACAGAAGAATCATCGTAGAAAATCTGTATACTTTTCCGAGGTTGAGCGCTTCGTGAGGGTCGGTGAAGGTGCTGAACTCTCGCGGGCTGCCATAAAGATTCACAAAACACGGACCAAATGTGGGCAAGAAGCCGAGACTATCGTCAACTGGAAAAATGGGAAAAAAATATAATAAAAAACAAGTAAATTATTTTGTATTTCACATATTATACACTGAAAAAAAAAAAAAAATACTACAAATATATTTCAAAACACCAATCTTGATTTGAGCAGTTTCCATAAGTATTACTCATTAAAATTCTATTATTTGACTAAAAAACACAGACTGTATAAAGAAGTGGACTAAGTGTGTGAGTGTGACGTCACCCACAGCGTTCGGCTCCAGTCATATGAAGCTCATCGAGGCTAGCGGTTATAGCGGAGAATTTGGAGCAGAGTTCCATATTTGGAATTACGACCTCGAGTATCATAGCAAACAAAGAGCCAATCCGGAGCCAGGCTGTTGAAGGTAACGCCCCTTCCCACCCGCACCGCTGGTTTGACTGTGAATCGGAGCCAGAGTCGATGGAGTCAGAAGCGCACCCGTGCTCACTTCCTGTTTGGCTAGCGGGTTAGCTATGTCCATTTATATATACAGTCTATGCTAAAAACGCATTTGACCAAGAAATATAAGCTTTTATAAAGAAAAAGGTGATGGACATACTGCCAGAGTGGGCGGTCCGTGGAGTGAGGTCATCTGAATGCGTCGAGAGGAAGCACAAATACAGTACAGGTTTTCACAGAGAATTACACAAGTCTTTGAACGCCACACGACACAAGCTCAGAGTCAACACAGCAAACCTTTAAAACTACTGCACTATCTGCACAAACGTATCAAAACATGCAGTAAGCACATTTTATCAATACTTACCATATTTTCTAGTTCCTATCACATATTCATATTTCCAGGGTTGTTTGTAGCTGCCTTTGTGCCCTGTGTCTATAGCGCCAGCTTTAGATAGGGGGCGTCGTTAACTTTACCGTGATGGTGAAACTCTGCTCTGATCTCTGAAAAGCTCTTATAAACTCATTGTGGTGAATAATTAGGATGTTCTGAATCCATATGGTAAGTGAGGAATAACCTCGGACCACTGCAAACGGTTTAAAATGAACTAGTTCTGTTTTTCATGTTTTTAAGACTGGAAAAATCAGGTACAGCGCCTGTAATAAGCATGAATCATTTTTAAAGAGGGAGTATTGCGCAAAATAGTTTTTTTTAACATTGTTCCCTCATCAAAAACATGTCTGAAGAGGTTGTAGATGTCATCTGTGCATGTTTGAGTAATCTAGCAATCTCTCCCGGGTCCTATTCGAACCCTCCTTAAGGTTAGCTGTAAGATTCTGTGCAAGGCTCCGCCCACAAGCCTACGTCACCCATGCTCCCACACGACAATTCTCCATTAATATACAAAAACATGATACAAAACTGTGCACTACGACTTCACAAACCTGATGTGATGTGCAGTAGTTTCATTACAATTCTCCTTAATATACAAAAACATGATACAAAACTGTGCACTACGACTTCACAAACCTGATGTGATGTGCAGTAGTTTCATTAGTGGGATGCAGCTGATTGTGTTGGGATAATGCTCTGAAGGGGGAGGGGCTTAACGCGGAGAGCAAAGGGAGGGGAGACTCAGAGTATAAATAGCATAGCGAATATAGCATGTTCAAAACAATAAAAGGTAATAGTGCGATCTAGATATGTTATGTGTTGCAGTTAATACCATAAAAGTAAAATAACCCCTCTTTAATAATCTATTTGTTCATTATGAATTAAGTCTTTGCTCATGTTTTATTATGGTTTTCTTAAAGTGGTACTAATTAGAATATCACATCATTTTTTATCTTTGGAGTGACCCTGACTGGACACAGGTTAGGTCCTTGTCTTCTCAAAGCTAGAAACGACTCAAGAATTTATTTTAAAATATGATATAAATATATTATTAATCAAACAGTTCATAATTGGTGGATTGACATGCAGTTTTTTGTTTTTTTATTGGACGATCAGAACATTTTTTTTTTGTAATATTTTTGCTGTCAGAATGAGGAAGAACACAGCAGATTTCCACACTTTCGGTACATTTGTCTCATGCATGGACAAACCACCCCACGGACCGCACACTCTGGTCTACATGCACGTCACTGCAAAGGAACAACACTAACCAGGACCACACGGGACCACAGACTGTATAAAGAAGTGGACTAAGTGAGTGTGACGCCACCCACAGCGTTCGGCTCCAGTCAAATGAAGCTCGTCGAGGCTGGAGCAGTTATAGGAGACAATTTGGAGACGAGTTTCATATTTGGAATTCCGTCTGTGAGTATCATAGCAACCGAAGAGTCAATCAGGATCGAGGCTGTTGAAGGTAACGTCCTTTCCCGCCCGCACCGCTGGTTTACCAGGGAGCGGGTGATTAGCAATGGTGTCAATCAAACCTGTTGCTAACGCTAGTGGGAGCGACCTTGGGGAAAGAAGGCGCCTTATTTGTCTGTTATCAGTGTTCACATTTTGCTTTACAGACACAATAGTGAAATAAAAACCCCAGGATCATGTAGAGCGGGTTAATACGAACATTTAAGACCAAAATGACGAGTCTGACAGCAGCAGTTACAGAGAGAGGGGCCACAGTTTTTCAATAGAAAGTGACCTGGAGCCAGAGTCGACGGAGCCGGAAGCGCAGCCCATGATCACTTCCTATCTGGAACACGGCGGCTAGCGGGTTAGCTATGTCCATTTATATATACAGTCTATGCACGGGACAGAAAACCATTCACCAAACACATCCAAAGCTCAAATGAATCAGTGAAAATGGTGTTGCTATGACAGGACCATAATGGAAAAAATATCTAGTTGCAGTTTTTCTTTTTTGCCAGATTAGATTTGCAATTTATGGTTTAAAAATTGGGATTGAGTTCACAGCCGATCAAAATGACGTGAGTAAATCATGCATTTTTTGGCAAATGATTTTATGTAAAAAAAAAAAACCCAGAGATCTTGCAGTTCTTTATGTGATTTTACCGTCGATCTGTCCTCCCGGAGCAGAGATCTTGGACATGCAGAGCTGGGACGTCCCAATCACGTCGTTGTGACTGGCTCTGTCCCTGTGGGGAGAAATAGGTGGACACTTTATAATAAATAATTTCACTTTTAATAGCAAAGAATTATTATTATTATTATTATTATTATAGATATGCAGTTTATTATATGTGACCCTGTTTCATCCTCGGTACAAAGACTCATGCATTATTTTTAAGATGCACTGTAATGTTTTTAGTGGGGTTGACAACCTACCCTGTCTCCATAGAGATGTTATTGCTTTGCCTGGAATGTTCCACAGTACGGCATTAAACATATCTTGTATTTTTTTAAATGTACAAATGTATATGTGATACACTATACCAGGGGTCACCAGCCTTTTTGAAACTGAGAACTACTTCATGGTACCGAGTCCTACGAAGGGCGACCAGTTTGATTCGCTCTTCTGAAATAATAAATCTGCTGAGTTTGCCTTTAGTTATAGATTATTAATAATGATTAATGATAATCATCTATGTGAAGACATTGAGCGCGTTAATGATCTCTCATAATAATTATCAACAATGACAGTAAGGTGAGAAACACATCAATATTCAGCACTTTAACTTTATTAATCTCAGTAATGGTTAAATTTTCAGATGACACTTACATCACTCCATCTCATAGGAAAAATGTCCCATTTTCACTATCCACTGACAAACTTTTTTAACAAAACATGAACTATGTTGCACCATGTTTCAAAAAGTTATCAATTGTGTAATGTTAAAGAAAAATCAACTTTCATATTTTTAAATAACTCTTGGTTGCTTTTTGTGACTTTTTCGGTCTCATGAAAAAAAGACGGTTGCTCACCCAAAACTGCCTTTACCTCACGGGCTTTTTCTGCCCGTAGTGCGCTTCCCGGTGGGTAGTTAGCGTGGTATTAGCCTGGTGTTAGCATGGTGTTAGCATGGTGTTAGCATGGTGTTAGCATGGTGTTAGCATGGTGTTAGCATGGTGTTAGCATGGTGTTAGCATGGTGTTAGCATGGTGTTAGCATGGTGTTAGCATGGTGTTAGCATGGTGTTAGCATGGTAGCTTTAGTGACACGTAGTGAAGCGTCTTTCCACTTTGCCGTCGCCACAGTCGTCCCGCAAATGAGACACACGCAGGTTTCTTTTGCAGCCGTAAAAAAAGAACTCTTCTTCCCATTCGTTGTGAAAGTGATACATTTTCTTTCTTTTTTCTGCCATGGGGGTAAGAAACATTCAGCGCTCATCTTCGCAGCGCCCGAGTTCTTACTATCCACGAGCATTGTTTTGTCACGCGCACAATCCTAACCTTTGAACTAGAGGAGGTCAGAGTTCACCTTAACTTATCTAAATTTCATGTATAATGAACATATTTTTAAGATATTGTCATTTTTAAATCTATATAAATGAAAGGGTGATTAAAAAATAAATTAAAAAAAATAGCAACAGAATAAAATTAAATTTTAGATGCAGCTCATTATGCACTCATACTGTGAGTGGGCTTGCCTTTCCACAGATCTGACCTGCAACATGGACTGGTGGTGTAACTTGTCCTCTTAAAGTTACATAAGTTTAATGCCATACTGTGGAATATTCCAGACAAAGCAATAACATCACCAGAAAAGTTATGTAGTGCAGTATTAATTAGCATTTATATGTATTACCTACACATTGTTGCTATTGCAGATGAACTAAATGAATAATTAATATAATGATACTTTGCAGCTGATGTCATTAACATTCACTGGGGGTGTGAAGCTAAACTGAGGCACTGCTGTGTCTGAATCTGTGTTAGACTTAAATCTGAGCTCTATTTTAATCATAGACTGTATATATGACGTCTTTAAACAGTCTATGGTTTTAACGCAATCACCACAAAGAGCTGACTAAGTTGGAACTATAACAGGAGAGACAATTTGTGCTGTTAAACAAGTCTCTCTCACAGGAAATTACAGTCACAAGCTAGCTAGCGTTAGCCAACAGTTTTCCAGTCACTTTTTTGTTGAAACTCAAACTCCTAAACAGGACCACGAACGCTCGGATTGATCACAGGCTCCTGAAAACGTGTTGTTTAAACCCATTTTGTATTTTTTCAGACAATATTGGAACTTTTCTGACAGCGTTTGCTAATGTGTGCATTGTGTCACCATGGTAACTGCTAAAAACCCCCAGAGCGACGCCACGGCAAAGTATCAATAAATAACTAAAGTGAATTCACCAGTCCAGAATCCGGATCCTCATTTTCTCACACATCGAGGGAAACTGGAAAACAACACAAACATTATTACAGCGAGAAATACAGTTCAAAAACCTTAGAGTAGAAAAAACATGAGTAAATATGACACTTTTCAAAAGATATGCCATAGAACAGAGTGTGGCGTTACCCTGATGGGCATGGTAAGGCTCTGGTTCCACTGAGGGTTGGCGTTTTTCTCCAGAATTTTAGTGCAAACCTGAAAAGAAAACCCCTCATTTCAATCAGAACATTAAATCAGACATATTGTGCTTGTGTATGCTCTATAATCTATGACACCCGGGGATCATTATGTTAGAATTTGGACATTTTAAAAGGTGCTATGCGTAGTTTTATACCCAAAAACGCCGTGCTAGTTCTTCTTATTTGACCTTTTTTTGAGTCTATATTATGGGTGGGACGAGATCCAATTTCCACCACGAGACTGAGTCCAGAGATTTTAACATAATTCATGGTAAATAAATGTGATTCAGTCCAGGATTTTGGCCTCGACGTTTCTGATTTATGTTATGTCACATTTTTGCCGTCTTTGTAGCGCTGTCTTTTGGAACTACAGCTTCTCAAGAAATGTAACTCGCCAGCACTTAACCCACTTAACGCAAGGAAGGAAGGAAGCGAGGGCAAAAGGATTCAAGGACACAAGGAAGCGAGGATGGCCTGTAGTCACTGAGGCGTGTGGCATTGGCGTGTTTAGGAACAGGGCCGATCGTGGCAGCTGTGAAAGGTCGGCAAGGCGAGGAGGCAAGGAAGGAAGGACGCAAGGACGCAAGGAAGGCAAAATTTGCAAAGCGTTTAAAATGAACTACTTCTGTTTTTCACGTTTTAAACACAGTAAAAACACAGGACAGAGCGTTTACGTGTCGTGAGGTACATCTGATGCCACTGTCTTACCGTCTTTCCGGCAAAGTGAATCTCCAACATCGGATCCACCAGGTTTTTTCTGTTACTGTCGAAGCCGAAGAACTGCTTCATCCCGTCCATGATGGCGTCGTCCACTAGAGGGAGCAGAACATTAAAAAATAATTGTGTTTTACTGTAAACATTGTGTTTACCAGTCACAAGTTTGGACACACTTTTGACGTACATTTCCTCTTTATTTCCATGTTTATTTACACTGTGGGGTCTCGCTGACGCATCAAAACTATGAACGACACGTGCGGAACGTAGCAAGCAAAAAATAAACTCAAAACTTAAAAAACAGCCACCCTTTGCTTTGCACTTTTGGTATTTCTTGACCCCGACGAGGCAAAAACCATTTCAGGAGACTTCAAGAAACTCAATGACAGAAGGCGAAGGGTTTTTATAAAGCACTTTTCCCCCTTCAAAGCGCTTCACATCAGGGAAACGCTCACTCATTCACACACACATTCACACACCAGTGTACGCAGACACTGGGGGGGAGGTGGGTTAAGCGTCTTGCCCAAGGACGCAACAACAGCACTCAACAAACACTCTACCAGCTGAGCTACTGTCGCCCCAAAAATTTAGTTGAGTTTAAATGTTTTCTTTGCTACATAATTCCACATATCTTACTTCATATATTTGATGTCTTCTGTTTGTATATAAAATGTAGAAAGTAGTAAAAATTAAGAAAAAAAACACTGAATAAGAGGGAGTGTCCAAACTATAGACTGTGTAAAGAAGTGGACTAAGTGAGTGTGACATTACCCACAGCGTTCGGCTCCAAATGAAGCTCATCGAGGCCGGAGCAGTTACAGGGGCCAATTTGGAGCCGAGTTCTACATGTGGAATTCCGAACGCGAGTATCATAGCAACCAAAGAGCCAATCCAGAGCGAGGCTGTTGAAGGTAACGCGCCTTCCCGCCCGCACCACTGGTTTAGCAGGGAGCGGGCGCTTAGCAACGGTGTCAATCAAACCTGTTGCTAACGCTAGCGGGAGCGACGTCGGGGAAAGAAGGCGCCTGATTTGTCTGTTATTAATGTTCATATCTTGATTTACAGACACAATAGTGAAATAAAAACCCCAGGATAATGTAGAGCGGGTTAACTACGTCCGTTTATATTTATTTTTGACTGGTGGTGTAGTAGCAGTAGTACTTTGTGGCAGGTCCTCGGCCCTGTAGACTTTGACGGTAAAAGTGGCTCCTCTCAGAGACAGACCGGCCGGACGCAGCAGGTTCCCCTCGATGTCCTCCCTCTCCTCCACACACTCACGTTTATCCGCCTGGAAAACACGAGCGGGACAAACACGTCATGAAAACCAAAGTCTCCTGAGATGGTTTTCACTTCAGGGTCAAGAAATGCCATGTGTCCAAAGCAAAGATGGCTATTTAAAAAAAAAAAAAGAAATCAAAGCTCTCCTCTACCTCTCTCCCCCTCTATCCCTCTCTCCTCTCGGTCTCTCTCTCCTCTCTCTCTCTCTCTCTCTCTCTCCCTCTTCTCTCCCTCTCTCCCTGTCTCTCCGTCTCTCTCTCCTCTCTCCCTCTCCTCTCTCCCTCTCCTCTCTCCCTCCCTCTCTCTCCTCTCTCTCTCTCTTCTCTCCCTCTCTCTTCTCCCTCGCTCTCTCTCCTCTCCCCCTCTCTCTCCTTTCTCCTCTGTCCCTCTCTCTCTCTCCTCTCTCACCTCTCTCCCTGGCTCTTCTCCCTTTCTCTTCTCCCTCTCTCTCTCCTCTCTCTCCCTTCTCTCCTCTCCCTCTCTCTCCTCTCTCTTCTCTCTCCTCTCTCCCTGTCTCCTCTCCCTCTCTCTCCTCTCTCCTCTCTCTCTCTCCTCTCTCTTCTCTCTCCTCTCTCTTCTCTCTCTCCTCTCTCCTCTCCCCCCCTCCTCTTTTTCTCTCTCAGATCTACACTTCACTCTTCTTTCCGTGTGCTCATTCATCGTGTTGATGCTGTTTCCGTCTCTGTGGGGATCATTTTTCCCTATGAAATCTATAATATTCTACTCACCGGAGGCTCGTCTCCGGCGGCCAAGACGAACAGGCTGACCTTCAGGTAACCTTTGACCCCAGCCGAGAGGTCGTCGGGGTCACAGAGGAGCAGCCATTTTCTCAGGAAACAGTGTCCTACAAACCACAGACAGATGAACCAGTGTTAAGTACAAGATCGTTCCAAAATGGTGGAACAAAAGTAGAGCATTTTTCTACACTGCACTTACTGTGTTCATTATAAACTGTTCCAACGTCCAGCTGCGCAAAAACAACCACATAATTAGTCAAATTTATCATAGAATTAAAACATTAAACAAACTATAAAAACATATATAAAGTCAATTTTACCTTAAATTCCCCGATCACTGCGTCAGTTCTCAAAGATCGAGAATCACAAACCTAAAAATTGACGAGTCTGTTTTAGGAACGAATCTACAAATATTAGGTTATATTTTAATTACACCTTAAAGAGGATCCAAAGAAAATCCACTTTTTGAGCTTTCTACCGTGTTGTATCGTTGCTCCCTCACACATGCATGTTTGAGTAATTTAGCGATCTCTCCTGGGCCCTATTCAAACCCTCTTTACGGTTAGTTGTAAGATTCTGTACAAGGCTCCTCTCCCTCTCTCTCTCCTGTCTCTTTCTCTGTCCTCTCCCCCTCTCTCTCCTCTCCCTCTCTCCTGTCCTTTTCTCTCTCCCTCTCTTCGTCCCTCTTTCTCTCTCTCCCCCTCTCTCTCTCTCCCTTTCTCTCTCTCCTCTCCCTCTTTGTCCTCTTCCCTCTCTCGCCTGTCCCCTCTCTCCCTCTTTTTCTCGCTCTCCCTCTCTCTCCTCCCTCTCTCTCTCTCTCTC
>JACM01046837.1:0-21521 GCA_000787095.1 Periophthalmodon schlosseri
GAAAATCACATTCTATTTTCTAAAGAAGGAGTGTTATTATTGTGGTATCAGAATTGGCCCTATATTTCCAATGATTTACCTCAAAGGCACAAAACATTATAGGAAATTCAAAAGATCAGTTGAACCAAGTCTGCTGTACACACTATTTAAGTCAAATGAAATAAAATAATATGGAAAATGAAATAGACAACTTAATTTACAAGCAAAACTTAAGCTACGTATACTGCCAAATCGTGTATGGTTTTAGGCCCCTAACTCTTATCAATTCAACCATAATAATAACCACGATCCATTCAACTATATATATTATAAACTACAAACCTGAAGCTACTCTCACTCATAGCGTCACAGTGGCGGCATTAAAATACAATCACTGCTTTTCATGTAAGTACAATTGTCTTTTTCACTAATCTGCTTCTCTGTCGTAAAAGATGAGAGAACTTATGTATTACATCACCACACATGATATTTCATGCTTCAAGGTGTTTAACCACAGCCTGTCACCTCTGTTTTATTTCCTTTTTCTAAATGTTTCAACTTGTTCACAGCTTCTTCTGAATAAATTAGTGGTACATGTGTTAAACTTAATTGTCTCAAAGACCATTTCCAAGGGACAGTATCACTCATAAAATCCATTAGGGAGTCGCAAGTCCAATAAGATTTTTATAGCTACAAATTTGCTGCTACTATTTCTGGAAACTAGGGAAATCTCCTAATAACGCACTTTCATTCTATATGGGCTAAAAATCAGATGCTAATCGATATTAAAACTAGTATCTACTAAAACTAAAAACGTCACTTTCACAGGACAGAAATGAACCTTTCCTGAATAGATTTAGGATGATCTTGAGCTGTATCTTTCACAAGTATAAGACACATAGACGAGTAGACGCCCATGGACCACTATGGAACCTATTGTCTAAAGACACCATATCAGAATCAGTATTGAGTATTGAGTTGTGTTGTTGATGTTAGTATTTCATATCTCTGACAATTGATTTAAAATGTAATCAGCTCTAATGTGAGGTCCGTATTAAAGGCCCATTTTGCATAAACCTGGTTATCAGTTTGTGCGTGCGAGGTCCCATCTGCTTTGTCTCAAGCTCGTAGCAGCCCGTAGAGAGAGAAAGAGAGATTACTGGAAAGATTCTTACACTTTTCAGTTAACTAATGGGACATCTGGGAATATTTTGGCTGTTTAGTCTAAGATTTAGAGGACTTGAAGGCTAACTGGTTATGAAATGCAAATGGATTTTGTTCCTAGGAAGTTGGTTAAGATCGAGTTGAAGCATCTCAAATGTCAAAGTGATTTTTTTAATGTATTTTCCTTTCTACCTTTGTCAAACCGTCACAGCCCTGGAAATATGTGGCTACTGCAGTTTTCCTGGTCCTGGTTTAGATCTGGACTAGACCTGGTTAAGATCTTCGTTTGGAATATCTATAGACGTAATTTCGTGCTGGTTTCCTTGGTTTAGATCTTGGTTTAACCTTATTTAAGCCTTTTTTTATTCCGGTTGACGGACTTTATCTGGCCCTATCTGTTTCCCAAGTTTGCCCAAAAGTGTAGCCATGTTTACTACTGTTCATGTGCTGTGTCCAGGCCGATTCACATTGCGCTGAGTGGCATTAGCCGTGTTTTGCTAGCGTCCCGTCTGGAGGAGGTACCAGGGCTGAGGAGATGGTGCTTGGGCTGCTGTTTGCGTTTATGTGAGGAGTTTCCATCTCTGTGCTCTGTCAGGGCAGCTCATGGGTCCTATTGACAGCTGGGCAACATCTGTACCACAGCAGAGGTAGAGGAGAGGGGGGCGGGGATGAAGAGGCGAGGAGAGAGAGGGGAGGGAGGAGAGGGAGAGGGGGAGCTTGCATTTATTCAATTACATGCGTTTTAATTGCTCAAAATCACCTTTAAAAACATGTATTCTTACTGTGATCTGGGTCGCCTCTCCACAAATCTGACCTGTAACGTGGCCTATTGGCGCCACTTACTTGTCTCCAGGCTATTAGCATAATGGCGTCCCATAGCGTGGAACATTCCAGACAATCAGAGACGAGCAGGCTGCAGACTCTCCACCAGAAAAGTTGCGCAGTGCACCTTTAACTTCTAAGAATGGAACTTCCTGCTCAAGATTCATTAAAACAGCTTTGATATAACAAGGAGAGATTTATTTATTACTTTGGCAACTATAGTTTTTATATCAATGGTTGCTACAGTAAACCTGTCGCATGGTAATTTCTTTTAGACCAAATGCCTTTCCAACCAGAGAGGGCAATGTAGATGTTTACCACGGGACAATGTGCGCTTTGAGTGTGATGTGATTACTTTGCTGTCGCTCCAGTAAATAGCACTGAATTAGCATGCAACATTGGCCAGGTGCAATGTGATACAGAAACTATTAACTGTAGGCCATATGCAAACATTTACCAGAACCAGTAAGTGTGAGCTGCAAATCAAGTTCTGGGAATCAGGCAGCGGTGTGCGGTCAGGGTAATTAAGGCAAGCAGTGCTTGTCTAATAAAATCTCAAATCATTGTGTGTCAAAAATATAATTAAATAGTTTCAAATTATATCTAAATAATCTCAATTTCCCTTCATTCGGGCCTGTTAAAAGCATGTTTGAAGTCCTTCAGTACACCCTACTGGCCACTGCGCACACTGCAGAAACCGCGCTTCCCCCTGTGTCGTCCACATGTGTTGCTCTGTGCTACGGAGGCCATGCCGTGCCATACTCTCAGCTTTTACAACCGGAGAGGCCAGCAGGTTGTTTTAGAGGCTTGCACATGTGTACAGGCGGCTCAGACCTCGCTGAATAAACCCCATGCAGGAATCTGGAGGAATCCGATATGTGAGGAGATTTCAAGTTCACATGTGCAGCAGGAGACCACAACAGCAGCACCAACTTTCAACATAAGTGACAAAAATAACGAACTTTTATCGACAAGTCAGTGTTTGTAGCTTTGCGTTTGTATTGATTAGATGTTAGTCAGAAATATAGACACTCATTTAATCAAACGTGAGCTAGTTTAAGGGCTAGTTTGTGTGAAATGGAGGATCCAGACGGAGCAGTGGAGTGACAGCGGCTGGGGGGGGGGGGGGGGGGACAGTTAGGAGCCACAGTCTGGTAGGAGCTGTCTGGTCTGTGACCTGTGTGTTTATGAAGGAGCGACAATGGAATAATGGGACTATTACACTTGTGTGGAGGAACATGTGGCTGTTCTAGACCTGCTCTGCTTCAGGGAAATACAGGACGTTTCTTCAGGAAAGATGTGGTTTTGATTTGCATCTGTGAGGTGAGTGCGAGCGCTGTTCTAATGCAGGGCTGTGTTTAAGTGGCCGTTTGTGACACATGCGGCCAGGGGCGAAACTCTGTTTGGTCTGGGGGGGGCAATAAATCAATGGAAATTAGAACTATCCTTCAAAGGGAGTTGTAATGATACCTAATCATAAATTCAATAACTATGTTATTATGATGAGGCCATTAGAGCGAATATTTGCCATTTGAACAATGAAAAGGTCTTCAGTAAACTGTTAATGTGTAATTTATTTACAAATAAGCTTTGTGCAACTGTACAAAATACTGCTGAACAATATGAAAATATGAAAATAAATTCAACACTTAATTGTTCTAACTCCATGTAAGCCACTCCATGTTTTTTCTTTAGATTTAGAAAAAAAATCAAATATCAAAGTGGTAAATGTGTTAAACACACTTTAACAGAACAGAAAATCCAGTGTGTCCCATTAATAGAGGAGATTATGGAGGCCCCCCATAATCAAGACTTCTCCTCCACAGATATTAGTCTAAAACAGGCTCAACAACAGACGCTTGTTTAACATTCACAATAATAACATATAACATATAAAAATAACTATTGTTAAACAGAACCATTTAAAGATTAAACAGAAGCACTACATCTCATTTTTACTTCAACCATTTTTTGAAATGTAAATAAATGGCAAATATAAAGCAAAAATATTATTCAAGCTTTTAATCATGTTATGACTATAATTCCTCTATTAAAAGTACGTAGACTCTGTTTAGTTATAACTTGAAACTAATGCGCAAATGGACAGGGCGCACACAGCCGAAGCTCACGTGGACGAGCTTAAGTTTCACTTTGTTTTCTCCACTTATGGTGACTAATATCAAAGGCAGCGCTGCGGAGCACGTGCTTTTTGTTTTGATAACAATTTTACTCTGAGGCTACCTGAGGAAGGAGGATGATTATGGCGCTTTACGTGGACTCATTTGGCTGCATCTTAACACACACGCGCTCCACATGAATATATTTACTACACCACATTTACCTGGGAATTATGCTTTTACTGGGACCGAGGAGGAGTTTTTTGACAGAGTTTGGTTCATATTATGTGTTTGGTTTCAACTTTACATGTGGACGCTGCAGACTGTGACTGAATGTGGATATTATTTACACTTTGACTTTGAGACACTGTAAAAGTCCCGCACTGGAGACACATTATCTTCAGCTCTTCTGTTGCCGGTAAGAAAATACACTGCGCTTTTGGCTTTTGGCACAGATGTTAAAACCCAATGGCTAAAACGTGAGTGGTGCCATTTGTTGGTGCAGGGCGCAGTTGTGACTTGTGTTGTGACCTGCACTGCTGTTCATTCAGTTGGCAGCATTTGATGTTTTATCTCAGAACAGCCCAGTCACACAGACTGTCCAGAAGCATCTTACGACTTCATATATTGTACCTCACAGTCGTATACTCATCGTTTCCCTCTGGTATTGTGTCCTAAATTTCTAAACCAAAACTTCTAAACTTACCTTCGTTTCCCTTGGTATTGTGTCCTAAATTTCTAAACCAAAACTTCTAAACTTACCTGACAGGAGCGTGGTTAAAGTTCTGTAACAGCTGCCCCTCCTTTCTTTTCATGATCCAGTGTCTACGACATTAAGTTATATATATTCACTCTTCAAATTCTATAACATTATATTTGGAAAACCGTGAAGCTTAGTAACTTACTTTGCGTTTTGGTGACTATGACCTAATATCCACTCACTTTTCTGCCATGTTTGGACATTACTGTGAATACGTGACACGTTTTGCATAAAGTAAGAGAGCAGAACAAGAAAACTGAATTTATGATTGATACGTACAATGAGGCTTTATTGGCATTAGCTAAATAAATGCTGGACACATTTTTGCAGATTTTCTGTCTCTTTTGCGCGAAAAATGACAGCAAATGTTACAGCCTGACACCCGCGTGCATGTTGCCGGAGCAACGGACTAAACCAATGTGTAACAACAGGGAGGGGTGGATCGGTTTTTCATTTTCGGACTTATCTAATGACAGTGAACTGTGCGGATACTGTTTACATTCTAATATGTAAATAGGTTTTACCATAATTTGCTATTTTTTATAAAACGTTAATGCAGTGGAAGAGGGGGACAGTAAGAGGGGAGAGGGGGACACTAGTCAGCAAAGGGGAGGTCCGGACCCCCCTGTCCCCCCTTGATTTCCGCCTATGCATGTGGCTGTTTTATAAGTGCACCTGTGTGACCAGTGCACTGTTGTTGTTAGTAGCTCTTCATATGTGTTCCACTTTTGTAGTAAGTGCTTTCCACATCTGTAGCGCTGTCATATGTCATATGTCATATGTCATATGTCATATGGCAAGGCAAGTTTATTTGTATAGCACAATTCGTACACAAGGTAATGCAAAGTGCTTTACAGAATAAGAAAGACATTAAAATCACAATACAACAAATCACAACATAAATAATCAAAAATAATCATCATAAAGTTAACATAATCACAATAAACAAATCACAACATAAATAATCAAAAATAATCATCATAAAGTTAACATTAAAGGAGAAGAGTGCAAAATAAAACCCTTTCAGTCATACGCGCAGCTAAACTAAGGTTTGGTAAAATATGGTTAAAATATGGTTTCTAGATTCATAATGGTAATTACTTAGATAACAACAGTACTTAAGGCTCAGCTCCATAAAAAGGCGTAGGAGTAATCAAATCACAAATCTGTGAAGAAAAGAAATAGCCCACTGACCAGCTTTTTTTTGTAGAGACAAATACAGTCCAGTGTATACAAATATGAATAAATGATGTAGGTCTGGGCTTCTCTAGTTTGACTCCGAATGACTCAGTATAAATATACATTTAGAATGTCAATATAAATACATTTACTCATTTGAAATGTAGTTTGTATTAAAAAAAGTATTAAATTGTTATCGACTAAATATTGATGTCCACCCCAAGTCTGCTGCATACGCATAAAAGTCACTGCACGCAACTGGAATCAGGCTTTGTGAGAAAATTGCAAAATTGAAATATTGACATGTTCATAAGTTATGTAATTATGCAGTCACTGTTTAATATTTGTCTATTGACATAATAGCAATATAATACAAAATATAATGAAGTTTAATGCAAAAAAGTCTTTCCAACACCCATATTATATTTAGACTTGGACAAGCCTTAATGAACCACAAGGGAAATTACTTTGCTCACAAATGACACTATAATAACAAAGAGCAAAAAATTAATGAAATTGAATTAAAATTACAACATAATTAAAGTATTAAAAGTAGTATAAGAAAAACTTGCTGGGAGAGATTATGTGAACGTGATTTCTAACAGCTAATCTCCCTTATGTTTACATACATTGCTTTAGTTAGCTGAAGATACTGTATTAGTGGGTGTATTCGGCTGTGGAAGTGTCCCACTAGTGTTGTCACGATACTAAAATGTCAAACTTGATTTCGATACTAAGGAATAGACTTGATACTTAATACCGATCCTGATGCCATGATGATGATAAAAAAGCACCCTTTATTTTGACAATAGAATGTGATTTTCAACCTTAAATGGTAGTACTTTCTTTTCTATTCCCATGTGGCCTTATATCTGTGTGATCCCTCAGTCGTCCAGTAGGTTCCATAGTGGTCCATGGGCGTGTACTAGTCTATGTGTCTTATACTTGTGAGATTGTAAGATACAGCTCAAGATCATTCTAAAGCTTTTCAGGAAAGATTCATTTTTGTCCTGTGAATGTGACTTTTTTTAGTATCGATACTTGTTCAAATGAGTATCTAGTTTCGATATTATTTTAGTATCGATTAGCATCTGATTTTTGATACTTTTGACTTCCCTGGCACACAGTGATTTTTGTGAATAGGTGCTGTCTCTTTGTCTTGTATCAGTGAATCTATTTGTTCAGACTTATATGTGTGTGTTTACACCTGATTAATTGCAACTGTTAAGGTTTTATTGATTTTAAAGTGGGTGTAAGTTGTAAAGTATAAAAGCTGGTGCTATCGTTGGATATATAAAACTACTGTGCCTTCTTGTTTTGCTGTAGGTGCATGCTGCGAGTGCTGGACTCGTTTGGGACAGAACCAGAGTTTAACCACGCCCACTACGCCCAATCCAAAGGTCACAAGACGCCATGGGGCAAGTGGAACCTCAACCCCCAACAGTTCAACACCATGTTCCGTAAGTACACTTGGGATAGCATCATAGACCGTATAAAGAAGTGGACTAAGTGAGTGCGACGTCACCAGCAGCGTTCGGCTCCAGTCAAATGAAGCTCATCGAGGCTGGCTGTTCCGAGCGCGAGTATCATAGCAACCATAGAGCCAATTGGGAGCGAGGCTGTGGAAGGTAACGGCCCTTCCCACCCGCACCACTTAGCACTTAGCAACGCTGTGAATCAAACCTGTTGCTAATGCGAGCGGGAGCAGCCTCGGGTAAAGAAGGCGTCTGATTTGTCTGTTATTAATGTTCATATCTTGAGTCACAGACAAAATAGTTAAATAAAAACACCAGTATTATGTAGAACGGGTTAATACGAACATTTTAAGACCAAAATGACGAGGCTCACTGCAGCAGTTAGAGAGAGGAGTGACAATTTTCAGTGTAAAGTGAATTGGAGCCAGAGTTGATGGAACCGGAAGTGCGCCCATGCTCACTTCCTGTTTGGAACGTGGCGGCTAACTGAATTGGAGCAGAGTTGATGGAACCGGAAGTGCGCCCATGCTCACTTCCTGTTTGGAACGTGGCGGCTAACAGGTTAGCTATGTACATTTATATATAGAGTCTATGGATAACATTTAGGTATCATGGTATCGGTGATATGGAGGGTTTCTACAGGTATTGGTACTGATCTGATAACAAAAATTTAGCCCAGATATCTTTTTTTCAATACTATATTTTACTGTAACTTTGTAGATGCCTATGGATTTTAAAGGATTAATATCGGCATCGGCAAATATTGGTATTGGCCACAACAGCAAGACAAGTACTAGATATCGGTATTTGCTCAAAAAATCCATAAAGGACCTCACCTAATAACATTATATTTTGCTTTGTGTAATCTGCTATTAAAATGTAGCAGATATTTTTTCTATTCATTCCAAGTTTGTCCTCAGTGCATCAGATTAGTCTTTTTGAACAGACCAATGAGTAAAAATGGAATAACAAAGATATAGCTGCAGGTTTACACAATGCTACAAATGATTTTATATCCCAGATAAATACACGGTGTGAGATAAACAAGTTGTTGTAAATCCAGCGTGTTGCTTCTAATGGAAAGTCATCAGGCGGATTAAAGCCAAAGTAATGGGCCAGAGGAAAGTGTCCATTTTGAGTGATTATAAAAGTAGGACATGAGGGTGTTATGTGGACTGCTCCTGCTGCAGCCATCACAGCTTTGAACTCTTTTTATTTTCACATTCACTAGCAAGGACCACGCCACAACATTGTCATACGATAAAGATATTTATTGCAGATATGGATCGATGTGGAGGCCGGGGAGAGACTCAGGGCGGGGGCTCTGTCTCAGGCGGTTAGCCCAGCCGATTCAGGACTTCCCCCTCTGTAGATGGTGAGGTCTTCGGGCTGAAAGATGAACAAGAGACATGGGGTGGAGGGAGGGGTCGAGAGAATGGAGACAGACGGTGTTGCCGGGATAGACTTGTATAACTAGGGCTTCTGGGTAATTAGAGGTGTAGTTGAGGTGAGCTGTGGTTTGCTGGAGAGGAGCAGGAGGAGGTGGAGGCGTGTTCCTGCTCCTGAATCTCAGTTAACCACATTAACTCCATTTATAGATAGTTGTATGATTTTCAATATTGTAAGTTTTCTTCAGTATAATTTCAGAGCACCTCGACTTTTATTACTAAAAAGCTAATTGCTTGAAATTAGACAAACTTGTTTAATTCACTAGGGCTTTATTATTATTTGGAGACCGTAGCTCATTAGTACACAGTGTAAGAACATTTCTAACACTATATAAAGTATAATCTATTTTTAGTAAAATCTTATAATATACAAGAATTTGCACATTACATGGCCTCTATTGTGTTGAGGTTATGGTTTAGGAATGGTTTGTCATCAGTCAAGTAGTTGTAGTTGTAGTTGTCGTTGTAGTTGTCTATGGAATTAATATTGAGTTGAAAATCGTGATCAATCAATACAAATAAAAAACTCTTTGTCATATCATCCTCTCTGAACATGAGTATCCCCGTGCACATGTCTTGTGGTGAAACCCCTGTAGCAGAGCCCCTTCTCTCTCCTGAGGGTTGACCTTCTCCCTTTAGCTCGGAGAATGTGAAATGTTATCCCGATATTCCCTTTGGAGAGGTGATTCCCAGTGTGTCCGGGATCCTAGTACTTTTCAAGAGCCCCTTTGTGCTCGGGACAGGACCTGTCTCTCTCGTACTATGGCCTTAAGAGCGTGCAGGTTAGATGATATCAGCTTTGGCTCTCTGTTAAAACCAGAGGCATCACTTCCAACCACAGGGGAGCTGAAAGACTAGCTGTAAGGATTGTACTACACGGCTCTCAGGCAGCAGGCTACAACCTGTGGGTGGTTCAAGACATGTTATTCTCAATATATGGACATGCTATAGCTACACAACTACTAAGATTGCTGACAGCTAAGTACACGCTATTTAATGGGTATTTAAATGAGCATTGTTTGTATTCTTTCTGCTAAAATCATTATTCCAGTTGTAT
Source organism: Periophthalmodon schlosseri (assembly GCA_000787095.1). Classification (NCBI taxonomy): domain Eukaryota; kingdom Metazoa; phylum Chordata; class Actinopteri; order Gobiiformes; family Gobiidae; genus Periophthalmodon; species Periophthalmodon schlosseri. The sequence goes on from JACM01046837.1 coordinate 10,002, forward strand.
TTTAGCCCCTCTCAGTTCAGCTGTTGTCTTTGAGCAATGTAGAAAGTACTAGTTGTTTAATTATAATAAATATGTTTGTGAACTATGAGGTGATTGTTGTCAGTATGCAGGTTTATGTAAACCAGGTTAAAGGTGCCGCTGCCATGGTGATGTCATTGCGCTGCCTGGAATGTTCCACATTATGGCATAAAACCTGCGTATCTTGCGATATTGCAAAAAAAAAACAAAAAAAAAAACTTGAAAATCATTCTTTCTTATTGTGAACATGGCCTAGTGGCATGGAAATGGATCACAGTCCCCATGGAAATGGATCAGTAAATAGTTCAGTGCTATACTGTGGAACATTCTTGACAAAGCAATAACATCTCCAAGGAGACAAGTAGGCCACTCACAATAATTAGTATATTGACTTATCATTCAGTGTATGATAATTAGAACGATATATTCCTGGGCTCAGTATTTATCATGTGCACTTTTTCTTTGTAAATGCGGGGAGATTTTTATTATTTTAATTGTAGCACAGAGGGTTGAATAAGTAACACAGGGTATGTATTGGTTCATTCTATTTATTTTAGTAATTTATTTAACGTAACGTAACCTAGAGACAAGCAGTCCTCCCCCAGAAAAGTTACTTGGTGTCCTTTTGCATTGTAACTGTACCTTATAAAATACAATGCGACCACATGATCCTACACACCCTAAACTTGATATTTTACTTTCTTAATTTCACAGCACACACTAGTCTTTTATCGTCTGTCTTTAGTGTTAAAATTTGTACAATGAATCAGTGACTGCGGGCAACAGGAGCAGCATGTGGCCCTGTTCCAATGAGACAACACTGGTTCAAATTGACCTCATTTATCTGTGATCCAGACAGAACAGGGTTTCCTCCTCTGCATGTGTGTGTTTGAATGTGCCCACACCTGCCACTGTTTAACTCTACCGGTCGTTAATAATGAAATACAGCGGTGCCCTTTCTATAGTTATCAGATGCACACAGTTAATTACTGGGCAACGATTCAGCTGGATGGGATTGGCTTGGTATAACCGGTAGAGCGTAAATAAGGGAGCAGCGGCAGAGTGGTTAGCGTTCCTCTTGTTTAGAAGGTGGTTGTGGGGTAGAGTGGAAACAGTGGCTATGTTCACATTCACATGTTCACGTGCACACCAAAATCTGATTATAATCTGCTTTCTGGATTTTTAAGATGATTTAAATGACATGCAAACTGCTGTCTGTTTAATAAACTTATAACTACAAAAATCTGATAAAAACAGTGAAGAGTGGATATATAAATGGGTATAGCTAATGCGCTAGCCGGCGTGTTCCAAATAGGAAGTGAGCATGGGCGCGCTTCCAGTTCCATTGTTTCGAATTCACTTTACACTGAAAAACTGCCGCCCTCTGTAAATGCTGCTGTCAGATTCGTCATTTTGGTCTTAAAATGTTTGTATTACCCCGCTCTACGTGAATCACAGACAAAATAAATAAACTAATAAAAATACCAGGATCCAGATATGAACGTTAATAACAGACAAATCAGGTGCCTTCTTTCCCCGTGGTCACTCCCGCTAGCGTTAGCAACAGGTTTGACTGACAGCGTTGCTAAGTGCCCACTCCCTGCTAAACCACCGGTGCGAGCGGGAAGGAGCGTTAACATCAACAGCCTTGGTTGCTCTGATACTCATGGTTGGAATTCCAAATGTGGACCTCAGCTCCAAATTGGCCGCTATAACTGCCTCGATGAGCTTCATTTGACTGGAGCCAAGCGCTACGGGTGACGTCACACTCACTTAGTCCAGTTGAATGTGCATGTAACTGCAGCCACTGTGTCCTTTGGTTGTAAAATTAAGGGACACCACAATGTCATAATGTTAGGACCAGTTTAGATGGGTAGATGGATGGACGGATGGACGGATGGACGGATCATTAAATGGATGGATACTTTATTGTCATTCAAGCTACACAGTTAAAAAGCATGTACTAAGAAAAATGGATTTTGTTGCATCATGAGCCTTTTCTACTTTGGACCAGTCCTGGACAAAAGATAGATGACACTGTCCATGTTTTGAAGTGCTAGAAAAAAAAAAAAAAAAAACATTAAAAGTATAAACACAATTACTATAATAATACCCTGTTAATTCTTATATAATCCCCATTTCCTAAACTATTTTAACGTACTTAAATATATTTTAATGATGCCACATACCAATTATGTGGTCAGCTAATGATTCCCTGTCATTACTTGTCCCATTACACAGAGCACTTGAGACTTATAAACAAAACAAGGAAACGCTTGTGCTGCCCCTGTAATTCACTTGTTTTTTTCCTCCGATCCTGTAGTCTCCAGTAATGATGATTAATGGGGAGGGATGGCCATTACCGACCTTGTAACTGACCCGGACTATTGCCTGGTAACATCCTTGTCTCTCCCATTCACTTAAGTATTTTTACATCTTTATTAGTGTTTAAAATCAATACAATTCGTCCATCTTCTTCCAGCTGCGTGTGTCACAGGCTCTGGACATGCTCCTCTGTAGTGCTTCTTCTATAGGGCTGTAATCTGATAGTCTAATACTAATCATATTTGGGTGCTCTGTTGTCCCGGATATGGATCTGAGAATAAAGATGGTTAGGCTTGTTTTACTTGGTACAAATGGTTCAATAATAGTGATTTGATTTGGTGATAATGGCACTGGTTGAGTTATTATCGGAATAGAGCCAAGGGCTGCCTTTGTGTCGGCCCCAAACATGGATAAATAAATCGGGTCGCTATAGTAAATGCTACTCTGAAAGATCTTTTTTTTCTTCTTACAATACATTTAATTTGCATCATTTAAACAAGCAACAAATGACAAAATCACAATTATTTAGTTTAATCTGAGGATATCAACCTATTTTATTTCTTACATTCAGGGGGATGTTATTAAGTAAAATCTAATATATTGTACAAGCAGCTCTCTTGACAACGCTGTCTGCATCTAATTATTAAGCGTTTGCGTCTCCGCAAAACGGGAAGTGTGCCATTAGTATGCTAATGTTAACTTAACTGTGATGGCAAACTTGTGAAAAACACTTTTAAACTCATTGCGGTGAATAATTAGGATGGTGTGAATGCATGAGGTAAGTGAAGAATGGACCACTGCAAACTGTTTAAAATGAACTAGCTCTGGTTTTTATGTTTTTAAAAACAGCACCTAAGCTATATTTAAGCTGTTAAGTCCACATAAATATTATCACTCAATATGATCAATACTTAAATTTATATTATCTCCTTTGATAAGTTACTTTTTCCTGACAAATTGTCGGTTTGGCAAAATGTGTTATTGACGAGCTCATTAGCATGCTAACATTTAAATGTGCAGCTACAGCAAGGCCTCATAATCCATGAACTGTTAGATAATATATTTTAACTTCTGACCCAAATATAAATTCCAATGTCCTTAGAAAACCAATAGACACCAGTGCAGACTTTGTCCTGGTCAACAGTTTGTTGGTTCACTGTAAATACAGGAGTGATGGACAAGAGACATTAGGAGTGGACAGTTTGGTGAAGGAGAGAGTGAGTGACAGCTAAGGACAAAGCAAATATGTGCTAACGGCTAACATACTGTAGCTTACACTGTTGGGTTGGTGTTTGCACAAAACCTGGCACGTTCAAAGGCAGGGACACAAAAATGGGAAAAACAAGATTCTATCTGAAAGAGCAGTGCAAGAAACAAATGTTCAAATGATTTATTATTGTCAACTAGGGCTACAGCGAGTAGTAATAATCTAACTAATCAACTAATAATCAACTAATTGTAGTCATATTTTGATAATCGTAATCGTTATCTGGACTATACAGACTCTAAAACACATAAAAAAGACAAAAAATATAAAAATATAATTAGCTGCTTCTCATTTTCATGAGTGATCCACTTTGTAAATATTGTCTATGTAGAAGCCTTCAGGCACCATATTTAGACCTTTATTTGGTTGATCATGTATTTAAAAAGTCTGAATGAACAATAGAAATAATCGTTTGATTAGTCGACTACTAAAATAATCACTGTTGTCAACATTAAATTCTGTCCCTTATAGACTTGGCAAGAGTAAGCAAAACTTTTACTCCTATTTGAGAACTATTTCTATTAACAGAACTGAAATTGAAGATTTATTTATAGTCACATTTATAAAACATCTGTTCATGGATCTTGATATTGACCCAATTTTAGACCTGGTTTTGTCTTTAGCTCTAGTTTTTTCCCAGGCTTACCTCTTACGTTGCTTAACAGTAGTGTACTTTTTTATTGTTACAAAATATCAAGGCGCACAATCTTTTATTCAATCTTTTCCTGTTGGTCATTGTATCATCTTTATCCATGAGATCTTTTTGTACTGCACAGTAGGAAAAAGAGCTATTCAAAACATTTGGGACACCACTTTTGGCGCCTGTATTTTTCCAGGACGATGTTATTGCTTTGCCTTGAATGTTCCATAGTGTGGCTTTACATTTATTATAAATGCTAGATAGATCCGTTTAATGCCACACTATGAAACATTTCAGGCCAATAGTTGCATCTCCATGGAGACAAGCAGTCAGTCAGCAATCAAAAAAGTTTGTATTCTTAAAATAATGTTAATCTTCACACAGAAAGCTTAGATAAGGTGTCTGGCGCTCCCTGCTGGCAACAGTAGGGAGTTAAGCATCGTGAAAAAAACAAATTAGCAGCAGTGCGATTTTCAACCTGTTTAGAGGATTCAGGACACACTGGGAATCTCATCTCCAAAGTGAATGCTTACAAAGTGAACTTAAATAGGCGCTATTACACTTCTAATGGGGTATTAACTGCTAACACGTAACATATTTAGAGCACCATGCTGCTTTTTATTGTTTCGAAAATGCTATATCCACCAAAAACGACACATTAAAATGTTTGATTAGTTTCAGTTTTGTTTTTGACGCTAACTGCATTTTTTCAAATAGGGCCCCGGAGAAATTGCAAGATTACTCATACATGGGTGGTGTAAAAAAAACACTTTCAGGCATGTTTTTGATGAGAGAACGACGTTATAACATGGTGGACAGCTCCAAAAAGTCGGTTTTGCATAATACTCCCTCTTTAAAATAACATGTCTCCTTTAACTTACTGGTAATTAGCACTTTATAGGATCGGGCTACTGATGTTACTTCAGTAAACAGTTGTGTTAAGCTCCTACGTTCACTCCCTTCAATGGTGAGCGATCAGGAAGTACTTTATTATATAGCTGATGCAACTATGCAGTCTTGAGGCATGTTTTCTCTTGCTTTCACACTGAGAGTCTATAGGAATTTGAAGCAGGTCTATAGGCGAGTGCGTAATGTGGTCACTATGTTAAATACTTGTCATTTTCAAAGCTTAAGGACCATAATAGAAGTTTAAACTAGCGCTATCTCCCAGGCCTATTTTTGCTCCATGTTAATGCTTTTACCATTGCTCTGTAGTGAAAAACAAAACGCATGTGGTTTGAATTAGGAGGTGAGGAGCACATTTACAAATGGGAGAATCCACTGTCCAACCTCCTGGAGTAAAAATAAACAAAAGCCATGTGAGAATCGCCATCGCACGATGTCATCCTTCTTATATAATGCTCTTAATGGTAAAAGCTTACACATGGGGCCTCTAGTATTTCCATGTGTTGTTATGAATGAGTGTATTAAGATCGCTTCATGGCATGTTAAAATAATAGGACTATGACATTGGATAGTACTGATGGCACATAAGGAAATTCAGTTGTCAGATCCAATATTTAGTTTTGGCCTACTTTTAAGGAACTATATCAGCAAAGGCTTCATTATGGATGTATTTTAAATATATTGCATTATGTCAAATTTAAACGGCATTTCAGCTTACTGTTGTTAAAGCCACAGTATGTAACTTTTTAGCTAAAAAAATTGACTAAAATAAGTGCACGTTTTTTCATTTTGGTTGTGTTTATAGTCCTGACAAACGTGTGTCCTTACTTTTTGCGGGCTTGACAAACCTGAGTTTCACCTGGCCTGGAGGAGGGCCTCTTCTTGCTTGTTTCCATGGAAATGTTGTCCCTTTGGCTATAATATTCCACAGTATGGCATAAAACTTGTGCCAAAGTATGGTTTTAACTTTCAGAAAGTTACATACTATACCTTTTTAAGCATGATGAAGAAATTATTTGGTATATTACAATTTTCTGTGAACCACTTTTGAGTTGTCCTACCTAGAGATCGACCAATGTGGGTTTTGTCACGACCGATGCCGATACCGATTGTTTAGTATCCAGAGAAACTGGCGGCCGATGAGATCTGCCGATATTTTTATGCCAATATGTGGGGCTGATTTATTGTTTTGTTTTTACCGATTTTTATGCCAATATGTGGGGCTGATTTAGATTATCTCCCCCAAAGTTTATAATTTGAATGTAATACAAACTCACCCACAGCCCTGTTTTAATAAAAACTGGATCAGAGAGCTGTACTCACATTTTGTGCAGTATTCTCCTTGGACTAAAGTCTTCAAATAAAGCTTTATACATATTTTTAGACAGTTGGTGAGCACAAACCAAATATTGCCCTCTGGTGGAGATTCAAGGCTGATAACCGATACGCTAAAAAGTGCAAATATCATCTGTCTCTAGTCCTACCCCAACTGATGACTGCAACCTGTCTCAAAATCATTACATAACACAATTCAGTATATTAAATGAAAAACTGTCATAGATGATATTATTGCTAGTCAGATTACAACATAGTTCAATACAGTATAGAGAAACATGGTCAAATCTGACTGCAGTAGTTTAGCAGACAACAAAACATCTAGTCTAACACTGCTAACCCTGTAGTTAAAGACTCTACAAACATGTTCTGAAATGCATGGGATTCTCGTATTAGTTCATATTTCAGTCTACTTTATAATGCCAATGCCCCTAAACTTTGAACAGAATCCAGAACGTAATACAAATAATCATTAATCTATTCACAATACTTGTCAGAAAATTGCAATTTGATATTTTTCCACTATTGTTTAACCGTATACCTCCTACACCTGCTGGCCTATTGTATTTCTATGTTTTGTGCAACCTGTCTATTCTTAACCTCAGGCAGTGTCGTCTCTGTTACAGATTTCTTCTGAATAGACTCTCATTGTTTGGTTTACAAGCAGATGCCCCCCGCTCTGTTTGACCCCTCCAGCCAGACAAATGAACATAATTACTTGTAGCAGAGATAGTGGTTTAGTTTAATGGGCGCTGACCACAGAATCCCCATTGGGTAAGGACTTGAACCGCATAGGTCTTAGCAGTGTGTCTCAGCTCGCCCTCACTCTGCATTTGGGCTTTGGCGTTTAAAGCTCAGTGATTTTTGTGTTAATATCAAAGTACTATATGATTCTTAGTCATAGGTTTGTGAGATAAAACAAAAAAAATCAGTCACTTTTTATGCCTGCTATTGGCTCATCATGATTTTGTAATTAAAGATGAACAGTGTAACTTTTCTGCCACCTGCTTGTGTCAGTGGTGATGTTCCACTGTATGGCATTAAATCTGCCTATCTCCATAGAGACAAGAAGGTGACGCAACCAGGTTACCAGTCAGATTTGTGGAGAAGCGAGCCCACTCACAACAAGAATGCATTTTCTTTTCTCTTTCAACAGTAACAACATGTGTAATAAAATATATGCAAGAGATAAATGTAATGCCATACTGTGTAACATTCCAAGAATCTCATGCATTTTAGGACATGTTTGTAGAGGTCTAAACTACAGATGTGGCAGGTTTTATACAGAATAAGACCCTATTAAGACGGCATACTGTGTTCTTTGCAGAGGACATTGCAGCCTTTGTGAACTGAAATAGCGATTTTGATTTCATTTCTATAATTAATTTTTGTCTATTTTAAAACCACACAGCTAGTCCTTGTCAAACCATACGGCATACTGTGTTCTTTGATTTCATTTCTATAATTAATTTTTGTCTATTTTAAAACCACACAGCTAGTCCTTGTCAAACCATTTGCAGTGAAAAGCAGATGGCAGCGAGTTAAAAGTTGTTTTTTTTTGTTTTTTTTTTTACTGCAGTGTCTGTTCTTGACCCATTCATCTTCACGTTTCCATAGCAACGATCACTGGACAAAAAGAACTGCACTTTGAGACTGATGCAGCTCCAAAATGATCTATTAATCGCTTTAACAAATCAAGCCACAAATTATTCCTAGATTGGATACATCTTGCAAGGTTGTGTAAGGAAGGGCATCTTTTAGAAAACAGGCCAAATTAATATTCCCATGTGAATTAAAGCATTGTTGAAGGTAGATTATTTTGCGGTGTGACAGAAATTAGTGTTTTTGTGATTGGAATAGTGGAATAATAATTTCACTTTTGTTTATTTTTGCTAGCAGAGAAGAAACTTTGTGCCAGTTTTAGTTTCATGTGGACAGGTCCAGTGATTGCAGAGATATTAACCCTAAACCAGGCCAACACGTGTAATCTGACAGTTAAACGGCAAATTCCACCATAGAATTCTGACCTGTCTCCAGCTCTGTTTTAAACTACATTATTTATTTTGGTTCTAATCTGTTTTGTGTCTCTCTGTAGCTCACACTCCAGACAACAGCTTCCTGGGCTTCGTGGTGGAGCAGCATCTGAACGCCAGCGACATCAAACACATCGATGACATTAAGAGACAGAACCAGTCCCTCGTCTATGGCAAAGTCGACAACTTCTGGAAGGTACGGAGGCCGCGTAGGGTCAAATTTAGCCCTTGTGCTTTTACAGTATGAGGTAGAAGTAAAGTAAACATAGAATTAATCATGGAACCACTAAGTGACTAAATTGACATACAAGGAATGTACCAATACTGTAACTTCAATCAGTCTTAGTATTTGGAATATGTTGATTTTTACATGACATTGTTTTGTTGCAGTGAAATAGGAAAAAAATAGACTACAACTACATTGACCATAATCCTTTGCAGGGATAATATTACGTTTTATGACCATTGGGGGAGTAACTTCCATAGGTTATCTCTTTGCTATTAAACTCAAAACAAGTAGAAACAAGAACATCTCCATGGAGACAATGCATCACTTCTTCCACAAGTGTTCCACAGTGTGACTTTAAAATATGATTAAGTATTATGAGATATATATTGCTAGATGCGATACCTTTAACCAAATTTGACAACTCATCCTACATTTCATATTGGGCTGAGAGAAATCCTGAAATTGTGTCAGCTTAAAGTCTGTGAAGTCTTGTGAAATAATCCAAGTATCCAGGGCTCGCAAACAATGTGCAAATCTGTCCAAAGTCTCCAAGTTGTTTTTGTGTAGGATCCTGTAATCCCTGGGCCTTTCTGCCGCAGTGTGGGCATACATTTGAATATATTAAAAGTGAGAGAGAGGGCGATAAGCTGAATTTGAGCTGCTAAACCAGAGTCCGATTAACTTTCTCACTGAAACTTTTAGATTTTTAGTGTTCTTCAAAGGGTTTTATGCTGTGGAGTGCTTTGAAAATGGGGTAGTTTTGCATGGCCAGTCAACCAAAGCCCTCCTTATCTTTACAAGGAGAATATGCCAGGAAATATAATAGAACAGTGACTTTGTGAAAGGACTTTAAAGGTGCACTATGTAACTTTTCTGGTGGGTTGTCCACTACCTGCTCGTGTCTATGGAGATGGCTTTACCTGGAATGTCCTGCTGGATGGCATTAAACTTATCTGTTTTACATTTATTCAGTTATTGGCATTTTATTAAAAAAATGTAAAACATGCATTCACATCTCTACTGATTTGACCTGTCACCTGCGTGTCTCTAAAGAGGTAAGTTTAATGCCATACTGTGGAACATTCCAGGCAAAGCAATAACATCTCCATGGAGACAAGCGGGACCCTCAACTTAAATGAACTGTTCCATGATATTTTCTGACATTCTCCTTGTAAAGATGAGGTTGACTGGCCATGCAGAGATACAAAATATTCACCTTTAGTGAACACATATGCAATAAAAATAGGTCAAATGTAGAAAATTCAATTAAGAAAACTACAAGACAAGTCCCTGAAATCACACTGGAAGTCCCAGTCCCAGCATGCATTACTTTTTAGCTTTCTAATGCCCACAGTCAAAGGGACAGCTCACAGCGTGTAGCATTAGCCGCTAATCAGCCTCTCTCTTTCTCCATTACCTTCTGCTTTTAATTAAGGGACATTTTGGGGCCGAGCGATAACGAGCCTCCTCTTCTCCTTTTAACATCCTGTGGTTTCTCTTTGTTCCTCCTCTTCCTCTTTGCTTAATAGGCTTGATATGTAAATACATGAAGTCAGTATTTAAAATAGAATCATGCTGTAAAAATGTACTCTCTTTGAAAGTATATCAATTAATGTTGTTGATTTTGATATTAAGGAATAGACTCAATACTCAATACTGATTCCGATACCGCGACGATAGGAAAAAACAGTCTTTGTTTAGACAATAGAATGTGATTTTCAACATGGTAGTTCTTTCTTTTCTATTCCCATGTGGCCTTATATCTGTGTACCGTATTTTCCGGAGTATAAGTCGCACCGGAGTATAAGTCGCACCAGCCAAAAAATGCATAATAATGAAGAAAAAAACATATATTTCACATATAAATCGCATCTGAGTAAAAGTCGCACCCCCAGCCAAACTATGAAAAAAAAGTGCGACTTATAGTCCGGAAAATACGGTAATCCCTCAGTCGTCCAGTAGGTTCCATAGTGGTCCATGGGCGTGTACTAGTCTATGTGTCTTATACTTGTGAAAGATACAGCTCAAGATCATTCTAAAGATATTCAGGAAACGTTCATTTCTGTCCTGTGAAAGTGACTTTTTTAGTATCTAGTTTTGAATCTAGTTTTGGTATTGATTAGCATCTGATTTTCGCTACTGACAACCTTAATATCAATCGAAGACTTAAAGCTGCATTATGTAACTTTTCTGGTATTATTGCTTTGCCTTGAATGTTCCACAGTATGGCATTATCTTTTCTGCATTTATTTGTTCTTGACAGCCAATGTTGGTAATCTTAATGGCCCTTGCATTCAAATGGTATGCACAGTGTACTCATGCTACGTTTATGTAAGAAGGAAGTGAGACATTGGTTTTGAATGTCAAATATAGCCTTTCAGCACGTCATGGTTACAGTGGGTGAGGTAAGGTGAAACTAGAAGAATAGACTTTTTTTTCCATTACAACATGTTTGTAATTGAATAGCGTTATCACTGAAATCACTATTTTAAATTTGATCAAACGTGCAGCCCTAACGATATCCCAACATTATATTTTGAAATGAATGTCTTTTATCATTTGTGTTGTTTTGTTATCTGTTACGTGTTTTAGTTCTTCTGATTTAGACCAAGTTTAATCCTGGTTTGCAGGTATGTACAATACAACGCAGGAGTATCGATATCGCAATAATAATAATAATACTCAATATATCGCAATAACACCAAGGTTCTCCATCTGACAAAATGTTTTTTAAAAGAATATGTTAATAATAATAATGATAATAATA
>KN469345.1:0-22377 GCA_000787095.1 Periophthalmodon schlosseri
ATTATTAGTAGTATTATTTTTTTATTATTATTATAAAATAAATAAATACCATAAAATGTGTTTCTTTGCTGTTGTTGAATCAAATTCTGTATCAAGTATCAAACCCTTTCCTTGGTAACATAATCCAATGCAAAATGTTAGTATGACAGCACAAAATTCCATAGTATTTCACAAAGCAGTCAGTTTAGAATCTATTCTTAGTATCTCTAATGACACTGGTCCTGATGGTCGAGTCCAGTGGGCCGCTCCCTAATGAGCTCTCTGTGTCTGTGTTCAGAAACGGGTACAAGTTCCTGTACTGCTCTGCACGGGCGATCGGGATGGCAGACATGACACGAGGCTACCTGCAGTGGGTGAATGATGGAGGGATCATTCTCCCCCGTGGACCCCTCATGCTCTCCCCCAGCAGCCTCTTCTCTGCCTTTCACAGGTAATGCCCGACTGAGGCACTGGACAGGTTAGGCTTTGGCTATCTTGGTTTGGTCCTGGTTTGAGCCTAGTTTAGTCCTGATGTAGACTTGGCGCAGTCCTGTTGGTCCTGGTTTAGTCCTGGTGTAGTCTAAGTTTAATTCCAGGTGTTGTCCTAGTTTAGCTTGCCGTGAATCCAGCCTAAACCCAATTGATCCAGAGGAGTAAAGTACAATTTTTAAAAATGTAAAGAAAATAGAAATATTAAATAATAAACAATATTAAAGGGCCTGTACCTGACTTTTATTGCTTTAAAAATATGTTTTTGTAATCCATACTGTCTCTTGTAAAAACAGCATTGTGTGGATTAAAATTAAACAAAATGATATTAGCATTTTGTTGGGTGAGAACCATAAGTAAGCAACTGACAGGAACAGACAATTTGACCCAATCAGAGATACTGTTGCGTGAGAACTATGTGGAAATAACTACCTGTGACCAGGGCTGGATAAATTCACATAAATTCACATTTAAAGTTTGGAATGTGTTTGTACAATATATTAAGCCTAAAAGCACGCACACACTACCGCAGTTGTTTAGGCAGAAGCAAAGCTTGTATTTTATTATGCTTGCACAGTGTTATGTTGAGTTATTATTTTGTTGATTTTTCAGTGCATATTTCTATTCCCTCGCTGTTCTTGAACTCTGTGTTGCAACACTGAAATGTCCCCATTGTAGGACAGATAAAGATTTATCTTTTCAACACCCACCTAATTTACATGCTACGCAAAATATTATGTAAAGAAGAAAAGAGAAAATCTAGTCCATGCTGCGTAAGTGTATTCCTAATCAAAGTCCTTTTTTCTCTTTCAGGGAAGTTATCGAGAAGAAACCTGAAATCTTTAAGATCGAATGCCTTACGGACATCAAGAACCTGTTCCAGCACAACAAACAGCCATTCTACGCCGCTTTTGGGAATAGGACTAATGTGAGTTAATGGACGTTTGACACATAGAGCCAGACACAACACACACCCATAGATCTACTGTGAATCACTAAGTTTCCAACAGGATACACTAACTCCATACAGGAATATCAGGGCCACATTAAACTAACACAGGATATGATCGCTGTGTGAGCCATGGCTGAGGTCAGAGACAAAAGATACTCCTGAGTGACTGTAATTTCAGTATTTTCAGAAACAAAAAACCTGCACTAGCTTCTAATCTTTATCTGCAGAGCTCCGTCAGAGATATTTTGGTAAAATAGTGTTTAGGAGGAGTCTATTTGATCCCTCTATGACGCTACACTCGGCTTCACTCTAGTTTTTTGTTTCCTATGTCATGTAGAAAGACCTCCTCTGTGTAAGATTTAAAACTTTTATTGGCTGGGGATGTCAAGAATAATGTATTTATTATGATTACGATAAAAGTCTGTCACAAATATAATCATAAAACATGTTAGTATAAGTATAATTGTGATCATTTTAGAAGGAAAAGAAGTATTGTTTATATGTGTTTATATGATTTAAATTAGTCTACACTATCACCATTCCTCCAACGTATTACCAGCTTTATGAAATATGAAAAGATAAAGTAAAGTTAAAGTGATATAAACAGTCAGATGAAAAGCTGTTAACCTATCGACATTGTATTTAGAGTGATTCATGCATGTTTGAGTTATCTTTTATACTGCCATACTCAAGGCGTCGTTGCTCTGATCTACTCCCGTTTTCACCACCACCGATACACACCCACTGCGTGTAGGATTTGGCATCAATATTGCCATTTAAAATGTCCAAAATATAACATAATAATCCATCAGTGTCATAGATTATAACGGTATAGCAGACAAAGGTACAATATGTCACATGTAAAATGCGATGGTCATATGCTCCATCACAAGATGTGCTCCAGTCCTTCATTATCTCTGCCCATAAAACACAATGCCCTTTTTATGACACACTATTCCAATATAACTCACTCCCTCATATTTCCATAGATATCAATGCATTCTACAGAATACAGTAACTCCATATACAATGATTCTACCATGCTCCTAAACAAACATATCATATCAGTGTTGTGATGACCCATAACTGAGGGCAGACTATCTCTAACAGGGCACAGCGTCACGTCTTCAGCTGAACAAACAAGAGCCACCCAGCTACATAATCCTCCCCTCTGTCTCTTTAAAACAAAATGTGCATTCACTGTCCAATGTTTAACCCAGAAGTCCTCCCATTTCTTGCATTAGTGGATGGCACAAACAGGAAATTAGCAGTTGATGTCAATAATGTGATCATTTTCCACTTTCGAAGAGTTCCATAATTGGACACTCAAGTGGCTTATATAAAACTATTAAGCAGGATGGTACAATAGATAGTTTTGTGTTCAGTTTGTGTGGGGACAGAATGTAGATTTCGTTTTGATATGGCACTGAAAGGTAATTAAAATATTATTCAAAGTAATAAATATTTCACTGTGCACACACTAATTTGCACTTTTTTACAGTTGGTAGTTACTTGGAGTTATGTTTTGTTTCATTCACACACCAAACCTGCATATTTAGGCTGAGTTTTTCTCTCAAACAGAAAACACTCGGAAATGCTCCACTTTGTTTTTAAACTCCATACACCTTCACTAGGATCATTTGGAATTGCCAGTCTCTACTGCTTGAAAACTACCACTTCATGACATCATAAGATGGAACAGAACATTTTGAGCTTTGAAGATGTAGACAGACTAATAATAAAAGATTACTCAAACATGTGTAACAAAACACAGCTCCAGGTATGTTTTCGAGGAGGTACCAACATTCTAACATGGCTTAAAGCTCACAAGAGTAAATTTCACATAATATAGGATCGTTAAACATCTACTCAAGAACAAGTACTGCTCTCAAATTTGTTATTGGTGACTTGTACTGTATTCAGTAACTCTCTGATTTCAAATACATGAGTATTTGAAATCAGGGTTGTCATAAGTGTCAAAAATCAGATACGCCCTTTATGACCTACTTTTATGACTGAGGGATTACACAGATATAAGGCCACATATTAAAAAAATACTACGCTTTAATGTTGAAAATCACATTCTGTTGTCTAAATAAATGTATTTAGATTTATTATTATTATTGTATTGGAATCAGTACTGAGTACTGAGTCTATTCCTTAGTATCAAAATTAAGTTTGAAATTTTAGTATCGTGACAACACTATTTGAAATGAGTTAGTTTCCACCCCTAAATACAAAGGAAGTCATTCCCAGGCCACACTATGTAACCTTCTCTAAAGGGTGCACAATACGTTTATGGATACTGTCCACATATTTCCGACCAAATCTAAGTTAATCTCTGTCTGTTCTTTTCAGGATGTGTTTGCCTATAAGGAGGTTGGGGTCCCCGAGTGCAGAATCTTCACCGTGAACCCCAAAGGAGAGCTCATCCAGGAGCAAACCAAAGGCAACAAGTCCTCGTAAGTCCACCTGTCAATCATTCTGCTTCACAGTGCTTCTCAAACTGGGGGGCAGGTCCCATTGGATGTACATTATGCGCTTATCTCCCAGGATTCCTGCTACAGCTTACATCCTTTTTGGCCTTGGTTGTGTTTGTGCTGAAATCTATCTTCAAGGCATGTTGCCTGAGATCCAGAATACACAGTTCTTCAATACTTTATGAAGATGTGAGTGTGGTCACCGGTGAATCTCCCCATTTTAAGATGGGTGTGATTGATAGGTGGATTAGCCAGTCAGGGTCACGTATGGTCCGCCTGTATCAAAACAAATATGGCTGCTTACGAGGAAAAAAGATTGGGAAAAGTATCACAAGGGATTGAAAAACATTGCTCATTGATTCTACAGAAACTCACAAAGTACTAAACTCTGTTAAACTGCTCTTTCGTTTCACATGCGTCACTGAAAAAAAACAAATCTGATTGCATGATCATCTTTGATCAGACTGGAGACACGGCGGAAGCAGCCAGGACCAGACTGATATTCATTTGTATAAAAAGATACACAGAAATATCCTTCTGGATATGGCAGGCAGCAAGGCTTGTGATTCCGTGTCAGTTTGCTAATAAAAGCATAGGCTGTTGATAATTAATGTTGCTAGAGGTTATGTGTGACGCTTCTGGTAAATATTTTATAGTTTTATTATTGCAGACTTAAAAATCACATGACTGAAAATGTGACTTTTCATTAATAGTTTTTGAATGGTCTTGACCTTTAGCAGAACTAATATAATAAGACAAATGTTTCAAACATCCACAAACAGGAAAAAGGTTGTCTGTTTGAAAAGTGAACTATTTTCTACCTGTGGGACCATGATTTAGCAGATTAAACCACTCGGAGCAGTGCTTAAAACTGTATAACTCACTGCTCAGGGTTGTTAAGTCCATTTTTGCCTGGCATAGTCCTTGTTATCTTGGCTCAGTCTTTCTTTAACCCTGGTGACTTTAAATATGTTTTTTATTTCTTTCAATCAATGTCCTATTACTGAATCTGAGTCACTATTTTAATCTCACCAGAGTCGTCTTGTTCTGTTTTGCTCGGCTCCTTCATTTTTCACATTTTCAATCCATGTCCTTGCCTGTCTTTGAGTGACCATGGGTTCTTTCTCTCTGCCTTCCTCCCCTCCTCTCTCTGTCTCTCTTCTCTCCACTCCCCCCTCTTTCCTGCTTCCTCTTCCTCTCCCTCTCTCTCCCTTCTCCCTCCTCTCTCTTCCTCTCCCCCCAACCCTGTTCCTCTCTCCCTCCCTGCCCATCTCTCCACCCCCTTTCTATCCATCCCTCTCCCTCCCTCTCCCTTCTGCTCTCTCCCACCCCCATCTCTCCCTCCCTTCTCTCTCGCTCCTCTATCTCCTGCTTTCTCTTCCTCTCCCCTTCTCTCTCTTCTCTCTCCTGCCCCCTGTCCTCTCTCCCTCCTGTATCTCTGTCCTGCTCTCTCTCCCTCTCCTCTGTAACCTCTCTAACCTCTCTCTCCCTCTCCCCCTCTCTCTTCAGTTATTGCAGGCTTAGCGAGTTGGTGGAGCACGTCTTTCCTCTTCTGAGTAAAGAGCAGACTGAGGCCTTCGTGTTGCCAGAGTACAGCTCCTTTTGTTACTGGAGACAGCCTCTGCCGGACATCAACCCGGACGAGCTGCTCTGATCCACAGACTGTACCGGACACTGCAGTAATGACAGCAAAATAAATGATGAAATGAAAAAATGAAATCATGATTAGACCTAAGCTTAAAGCATAAAGGTGGACTATATAACTGGACCAGTGTGGGGCCTTCTACCTGCTTGTCTGACTGTCTGGAGATGTAATCCTTAGTGTGGAACATCTAATTTGCATTTATTCAATGACAGGTATTTTTATTGGTTGAAACAAGCGTTCCTACTGAGCAGGGTTACCTCTCCACAGATCTGACCTGTAAGTTGACCTGGTGGTGTCACTTGCTTGTCTCCACGGAGAGTGATAAGACAGATAATTTTCTGTGGAACATTCAAGGCAAAGCAATAACATCTTCATAGAGACAAGCAGGCGACAGATCCTCCAGAAAAGTTACATAGTGCACCTTTAAAATAACTTGGTCACACTTACTTGTTACTACATTAAGGGTCCTGTACCAGAATAGAGGAACAAAAAAGTCCAGTCACTGGCAGTTGCCTCCGTATGGTTCTCATCCAACACAATTCCTTTTATTGGCTCATTGGAACATTTATTCAGTCTAATTTCCCCCCATAAATAGCTGCTTTTACAACACTGCATAAAGTAAAGAGTGTTTTTGTGGACCAGGAGAAGGTCTGGTACAGAAAGGGCAATATAACGCACTAACAACCTGTAATTACACAAGTACAAGTACTATGTAGTTACATATTATTACAGGTTGTTACAAAGTGCGTTACTTTGTACTTAATGAGGTACGTACAATACATCAAGGCTACTATAAAAAGTGTGATCAAGTTTTCGAATGGTTTTGCATCCAATTGCATTTTTGTATTGTCACGCATCACAGTTGTGCTCATGGGTATAAGTTTGTACAAAATGGCTTTCTTACTGGCTGCTCCCTGCTACTACGGGCTTTTGGCGGCGTATGCCCTGTTCACAGCTCTTAGTTGGTTAGTTGCACAGTAAACATAAGACACACACTGGTGGATTACCATGTACACGTTCATTCTCTTCAGTTCAATTAAATTTCCATTTGAACTTTCACATGCTTGTCTTTGGACAGCAGGAGGAAGCCAGACTGAACTCAGTTATACAGGAAGAATGCAGTAACTAAAAATAATAATTATACAATATCTGCTTTTCATATAAAAAAACTTTTTTGATTAAGAATGAGAACTTAAAAACATTTCTTTCTACACCATATATAATGGGAAAAAATATATACATTTTTACTATTACAAAAATGTAAAAAATAAGTTGCTATTTTTCGGTTGTCTGTCTGGTTGGTCAAAATAATGAAGATAATTTAATTAAAAATATATAATTATAGTGTATGTTATTATGATCAGTGAATAACAACATGTCACTATGGTAGTACTATCTGCATATATTTAGATCGTGATTTTTGTTTCTAACCTCCGCTAATCCGCTTAAAGGTCATAATTTCACTTGCAGATTTTTTTTCTTAGCAGTTTGTAGTAAATAAGTAAAATGCAGAGACAGTAAGATATTCTATAACCAACGAGAATGTGAAAAGTTGAAAATACAAAATGCAGCTATTGTCTATTGCTGTTATTTTAATGTTATGTTTTGTGCACACTTGGGTCGATCATGTGTGTTTAACTTTATTTATGTTGATTAGTATGTTTAAATTATTGATCTGTATTGCCTTTGGTTGTCTGGTAATTGACCAACAGCATTGCAAAGTGGAGATATTGGGTTGCACTTAATAATAATAATACACAAGACTACATCAGTGAATTAGAAATCACACAAAGACTTTATTCTGTTACTCGATTCAAAATGAAAGTGCACTGTGTAATGTTTCTGTTTGGGCTCTGCCACCTGCTTGTCTCCGTGGAGATGTTATTGTTTTGCCTGGAATCTTCCACAATATTGCATTTTGAAAACATGCATTCTTACTGTGCACAGGCTCGCCTCTCGATTTATAGCATACTGTGGAACATTCTAGGCAAAGCGATGACGTCTCCATCCGAAAAGTTACATAGTGAACCTTGAAATTCTGTATCTCTCAAAATTACAATATCGTGATCTGCCTATTTGAGCCGACAGAGCATCCATAGGCAAGTCATAGCAACCGATATACAATTGAACCGATGTTTTTATTAGTGCATTTACACATTTATAAAGTGAATTAAATATCTTCTATCGTATTCTAATTCACTGATGTAGTGTTTCATCTGGACACAATCTTGTACTAACTATTCCTTGTTTTAGAGTGATATGTGGAATAACACAAGATCCACTTTTTTGCAGTTTTGTATTCAAATGTGTATCTCCATGTGAGGGAAAAACGCTTGAGATGGAACCGAGAGCTTAAGTTTAGAGATTTCTGTTCTAGGAATGTGGCTTGTTAAGACCATGGGGTGCTTGCTAGTTTCAATGTGTGCGTATGTATTTGGTTGTGTAGTGGATCACAGCAGCCAACCAAGTATCAAAATCCAACGCACTTTGACTAAGCTGCACCAGAGATATAGGTTTGCTATAGTCGGCACATGTCCCTGTTTGTGCGATAGGCAAGAAGAGTATGCAAGAGTTCAACATGTACCTCTGTGCGTGGGGCTTATATGCTCACATGTTTTTCACTAGTGCTTGGATTCTCCTCTGGTATTTACATTAAGATAAGTTTTAGTGAGAAAAAAACAAACTAATTTTACAATTTACCTCTATCTAATCAAAACATGTTGAATTTTTTTGTGCCTTTCAAGATTGGACCCTCCTATTTCCTAGATTACCCAGCCACTTAAACTATTTAACTATATGTACTGCTATTTTACTTCATTTTGGTCATGGCTACTGCTACATTTATACTAATAGTACTATTACATGATAAAAAATAAAATGTGTACCACTTAGATAATTCACTATGGTCTAGTCCAGGTTTAGTTCCGGGTTTAGTCCCCATTTCCATGTGCTCTAAGTAAGACTGCGTCCTAAAACAACTCTCTTTTGGACCACGACCCACCAGTTGAAAATCCAAGCAATGAAGTGACTATTTAAATATGTTAATTATTTGTTGGTACTATGTGGGTATTTTGAAATCTCGTGTTTTGAGGTAATCGTGTGCATGATCCTCATCCTTTCGTGAGAAGGGGAAGAGCCACTGTTTTTTTGTGTAGAAACAAACAGGAAATACTTGACTGAGTACAGGAAGCTGTTCAAAGTGCTTTATTGAATATATATGTATGTGACAATGGGCACATGGTAAAAGATACTGAAATATAATGAGGATGATGTTTGAGATGAGAGAAATGCAAAATGAAATTGTTCAGGAAGCACAATTTGTAATGACGACAGCTAAAGCTTTGTTTGCATCGCCACTATAGGTCGATAATATTTAATTTATTAGTTCACTTATTAGCTCCAGTGTAGAGCTCTTGGAAAAGTGATAAGAAACCACTGCAATGTACGGACCACATCTTTCATTGAAATCACTGTTTGCCCAAACGTAACCAAGACTAACCAGAATTATTTCAAAGCTAATCTTGTACTAAACTAGAACTGAGCCAGGACTTTGGACTAATACTAAAACCGGTGAAAACTAACCAGAAATTAAACCAGGTAGGTGCACTATGTAATTTCTCTGGTGATAGGGCACCACCATCTGCTATCTCCATGGAGATGTTATTGTTGCTTTGTCTGTAATGTTCCACAGTATGGCATTAAACTTACATATTTTGCGTATTTTCTATTACAGCTGTATATTCATTCGGTGAGTGGTGTTGCCTCTCCGTAGATCTGACTTAGAACTTAGCCTGGTGGTATCAACTGCTCGTCTCCATGGAGATCGACAGGTTTAAGCACGTGGCAGAACCTCCGCCAGAAAAGTTACATAGTGCACCTTTAGCCAGGGCTGATCTTGTATTCAACCAGAGTAAACTTATGTACCACAACAAGTTTATACCCGGAGAAATCTGTGTCTAAACCAGGTCCAAACAAGGTCTAAAATTAGCAGCAGTGTTGTATCTGTTTAACTTGCAGTGGTCTCTTATGTCTTTCTCCAGGGCTGAAGCTTTAGTTTTACGCGGATTGATCTAATAACGTGCTTCATTTCGTTTGCCTGCTTGTTACATATGAAGTCTAAATATCTATGAAGTTTTGTGAAGTAGTTTTATCTTCAGATTAACAAAAGGATTTCCATTCTTTCTATGAAAGTGAAGCATCTTGTGTGGACACATCACACTCATCTTCTATAATCCTGGGAACACGGTATATATTCTAATCTATAACCAATAATCGTTTTGTTTTCACTGCTGTATGTTAGCAGTCTACTGTATATGCTGATTTCACCTTTGACTTTTGTTTCTTATTGTATTTTATTTTGTGAGACTTTTATTTTGTTAGAAAGTGATGCTTGCTGTTTGATTGTGTCTGAATACCTTAATTGTATGCTGTGTTGATTTGTAAACATGTGGTTTGAAGTATGTAAAAATGATCAAAACATTATTGTAAGAAGAGACGAATGACCTAAAGCTAACAATTTGGTCATATTTGTATTAAATAAACTTTCTAAATGAAGGCAGTTGTTGATTTCTTGGAGCAGATTCTAGCTATTACTATTCTAAGTGGTCTGTGACGGGGGAAAGCCCACGGTGAAATGGTAAACGTAAACAACACTTGACACACTCTGCAAAGAATTTTGATTAAACAAATACGGTATTTGTCTTTTAACAGTGAAGGAAGAACCTACAAGACAGTGCCAGCATTTTAACCTATTAACTGTTAAAGGTTTGATCCCAGCTCGGACCAGTACGTGCTGTTGTTGTGTCCTTGGGCAAAACACTCACCTTGCCTATGTGATGTTATTCCACCTTATGACAGCTGCTACAGAAGTATCTCGCCACCACCACAGAGAGAGTGAATGAATAACGCATGAGATTGTAAAACAACTTCGAGTGCATGGAAAGCGTAGTATAATTTGCACTAAACTAATCTAAAAATAATCCAATCCACTTTATTTTTATAGCAGATTTTACAAACAAAGGCCGTTTCCAAGTGGATATATTTTGAGCGTTTTTTTAATTTTGCAGTAAAGTTTGGGCATTTACTATAAAGCAGTCGTATAATATTTAATTTGGCTTTCAAGTAATAAATTCAAAAGTTCCCTGGGATGTTTTTAAAAGCCAGTGTCTTGTAAGTGGAGGAAGACCTACCAAAGAAGATCAGTAAAGTGGCTCTTTGTCTTGTAGCCGTCTGCAGAGCTTGTTTAAAAGCCCGACTTCAAATGAGCAGCTAAACTATATTTACGACTTGATCAAAGCACATGATGTAATACGGTTTGTAGATGTAGTCCAACAATGCGGTTTTCCATAGTTTATTTTTTACATCAAAATAACACTCTTTGCATTTGTTCGTCTCAGAAAAATAAACATTTAAAACATTACAAAGCATTATTAACACAGTGGAAGAAGCCCATTGAGTGTCATTACTTCCTGTTTCCAGCTAGAGCCCAGAGACGCTGAGCACTGCCGGAGGAGAAGCACAGTCTATCACAGGTTATTTTATGCACATATTTTTAAATCATTTTATCATTTTTTTTTAACAATGTCAGTGGTTTTTAATGTCAGATTGTAGAAAACAAATTCACCCCTGAACGTTTTATTGTTGCCTACTTTGAACCAGTACAGACTGTTAATGAGCTCTGAATGATTATGAACTTTTTATGTCACTAAAACGGTAAACTAAAGGTGCACTATGTAACCTTTCTGGTGGAGGATTTGCCACTTTCTTGTCTCCATGTAAATATTACTTTGCCCAGAATGTTCCACAGAAGATGCTACTAGGCTAAGCTACAGGTCAGATCTCTGGAGAGGTGACCCCACAGTAACTGCATGTTTTTTTTTCACTTGTTTTATTTTGCAATAGAAACATGTGTAGTTCAAAATATGTAAGATAAATAAGTTTGACGCAATACCGTGGAACGTTCTGGGCTAAGCATGGAGACAAGCAGGTTACATAATTCACCTTTAACTTCAAATAAATATATTGGCCAAGATGAAAAAGGGATAACACATTTTCTCCTTTTTATTTTATTTTTCATTTTGGTATATTACTTGAGTGCAGGACTGCAGATCAAACTCAAACTTATCCTCAAGTTGAAGTGATAACTCGGTAGTTGTCACAAATGATCCATCACAGGAGACCGTCCTTCCAAAGCGTACTATCTAGCACTTATTGAAATGGAATAAAATAGAACTTTGACCACTAGATGTTCCAAAAATTGACCATTTACCACGCATCTCACTTTCATGGGCAAGATTTGGCATTCTTTCGTTTACAAGTAGTATTTTTCTTTCACAAAATAAAAACTTTTTGTATATTAATTTATAAACACAACACATTTACAATACAGTAGGTACAAAAAGGTTATCCAATATATTAGGCACAAATCCTGCTTTGTCGCTACAGGTGGAAAGTAAATACATTTTAACGTCAAGAACTGGAGATCTCCACACTCCCACTGGGTGTAATGGTCTCTGCTACATGTCCTCCAGTCCAGTCGCTCCAATTTAAAGGACACATATTATGCAAATTTGTCTTTGTTGAGCTTTTAACCATGATATATTATTGTCTCCTCATCAAAAACATACCTGTAGTTGTATTTGACTTGTATTTGACTTGTATTTGATACACTCTCTTCATTCACTCTCTTCATTCACTTGATTCTTTCATTATTCCATTAATCCAAAGTCCTCTTCTCTGAGCACTCAAAAATGCTCTGTTTGCATTTTACCCAGATTGTTACATCAAAGGTAAAACTCCTGACTTCTGCATGGTTTTTAAGTTCATTAAACCACCAAGCTCTTTCTGCTGTTATGCATGACTCTATTAGCATAGCATTCACACTTCATTTATTTATTTTCCCGTTCACTCCCATTGCTGAGAGAAGAGGGAGCTCCAATAATAAATACCTCAACGGAAACAGAGGTTTAGTTTCTAAGGTGTGTTTTCCAAATATAGACATTATTTTAAGTAAGAAAATGTGAACTACTAATCCCAAGGTGACCGAAAACATGTTTAAGAGGGAATTAAAGTCACAAGAATGCATAATATGTGTCTTTTAAGTCCATAATTGTCCCTTGTTCATTTAACTATGGCTATCTTTTGGCTTGCGGTGCGTAGAGAAAAATCGCACTAAATGTCGATAGGACTTCTCTACCTGGTGTTGTCACTAGCTGACCTCTCGTCCGAACCAACCCAACTCGTTCTCCTTTTCTGAGGGGTAGGATGACACTAAAGGACACAGAACCTCCACAGCCACCGCTCCCCTCAGTGGAAACTCCAGGAACTGCAGGTGACGAGGTTGAAGTTTGTAGTTTTTGGACGCTTCGGTTGGAGACTGAGAGCACCGCCTCGAATTGGTCGCCTGGACTAGCTGTCAGTAAACCGGAGATCAGGTATCGACCGCCCACTGGAGCAGTGAAGATCCCTGTAGACCAGATTTACACACATCAATAGTGTTTCTAATTCAGGAATGCAATGGATTAAGTTTGTTAGCAGATCGAACACCACAACTCCCCAGTTTAAAATTCCCAAAGCAGCGCTAAAGATATCCAGTATTAAAAATAGAGTTCCATTCTCTGTGTTTTGGAAGATAGTTTTACCCCTGCCCAGATATAAAATGATTGTAAAAACAGGAGGATAAGGTGAGTGCTTCAATGGGACTAGTGAGTCAGATAGAAGGATGTAGTACATTTTTTTTTCCTTCCAAAATTAAAATTCTACGTAACCAAGTATCTTCATTTAACATTTTGTTCCACTCAATACCTCAGATCCCATATGGAGAAGGATACAAGTAAAAGCACTGTAAATGTAATGCCACACAATATGTACAGACAGAAGCAGTGAATCAAAAAGATTTAAATCACTATAAAGTAACTATAGCCACTAACTTTTCATCATAATAAACAGACAGTCGCTTGATCTCACATTAAACACAGCAGGCAACATTTACTAATTCATATGCAATAATCTTATGACCTTCTGGTTTAGGGGCAGCATCATTAAAGAGGGAGTATTACACTTCTATGGGGTATTAACTGCTAACACATAACATATTTACATCAGCTCGTTTCCTTTTATTGATTTGAAAATGCTAAATTCGCCGTGTAGTAAAAATACGACAGGAGCTCTGGCCACATGCCGTGGAGTGCGGTCGTGCTGGCGGAGGTGCCGCAGCGCTCTGTATTAAATCTGATGGATTCTATTTTTGCCGTACACCAGAGCAGAACTCAAGCCCTTTCCCTTAATAAATAGTTATTGGGTGAACACGTGGTCTCGCGCGTGCAGCTTCAAAGGCTGTGACCGCAACAGCACAGAAGAGCCTCTGGTTCTCGTGTGACTGTCACACTGCAGCTAAACCGGTTCAACACAGGAGTCGCAGCTGGACCGGGTGCAGTTTGAGCGAGGCGTAATTAACTACTGCACATCGCATCAGGTTTGTAAAGCTGTAGTGTATTGTGCTTTTGCTTTTGTATATTTATGGAGAACTGTATCTCATAGCTAACCGTAAGAAGGGTTCAGATAGGGCCCAGGAGAGATCGCTAAATTACTCAAATATGCACGGATGACATTCAGAACCACTTCAGGCATGTTTTGATGAGGGAACAACGTTGAAACACGGTAGAAAGCTCCAAAAAGTCAATTTTGCATAATACCTCCTCTTTAACCACTCTGCCACTATGAAACTTTGAGGTAATTTCCAATGTAATTGAATTGCAGTTTATATAAACAATATGACTGAGCTGGGGAAAGCATCTGGCATAAAACTATTCTAAATTAATATCTAAATTACTGCAGATTATTTGATGGCCGCCCCAGAAGGCATATTCAAAACATATTATTATGGCACATTGCCTAGAATTACCAAATCTGATAACACTTTAGTTATCATGCAGTTCCTATTCTTTCTGCTGAACGACTGAAATAAAGATGCTAATATAAACACCATAATTCTGCTTGTACCTGTCTGTGGACTGTAGTGCCCTCCGTCGTTCACCAGGACCTTGTTGAAGCGGATCAGACCGAAGCCTCCAAAGAACGGAACCTGAGTGAGGCCAGCCGAGAAGGAGAAGGGCTCAGAGTCGGGGTCCACGGACACTGCAACAAGAACAAGTTTGTTTTTTGTTTTTTTTTTTTATATATTAAGTTCAATTTAGTTTAGTTTCCACAAATCTCACATATATACTATACACCTGACTGAGACATATATAAAAACAGTGATAATGTGAACATATGGACACTCTAAAAACCTATTCATGGGTTTCAGAATGATAAAAATTTTTGAGTGTCGACATGGCAATTCAAAATATATAAAATATTATATCTTTTGAATGTGAAAAAGAAACATTAACCAGAAACCAATGCATAGCTGACATTTTGGGGTCTTTTCCCATTTCAGAAGATATAATGTTGAGTTTTAAATTGTTAATCGCTATAGCAACTAATTTTTCATCATTCTGAAGCTGAAGCTGATACAAGCTGAAAGAATGGGGTCTAACGTACACCACTGTGCACTGTGAGGCAATAAACATTTAAGCAGCTTTATCTGATTTTATCTCTACATGTACTATGCAAACATATTTTAATATTAATGTTAAATACGAATGTTGATCCCACTATAGGTGACGAGAAGCTTTTGAGGGGCAAAACAAACACTCATATTATTTAGAACAGAATTGATGTATGCAGGTTTGGTAAGCGCTTTCATCACAGGAATTTCAAATGCTGATATAAAAACATTGCATAATTATTATATATTTTATTAATTTATTTATAATTTATGTCAATACCCAATAATGCTGGGGGGTATGGGGGGATTCATATGAACTGAAGAGCAACATGGATGATCTATTTCTGTTGATAAAATGTGAAGTGAAAAAAATAAATGAAAGACCACCATTTGTCACCAGTGTGGTATTTTTTAACTTAGATATACTTGGACATTACCTGGTGGGTTAGCTTGATACAACTTGTTCCATGGCTGCTTCACCGCCACAGGACCTACAAAATACACACAGATGACACACTTTTCTTTAAAGGTCCTATATTGTGCAAAAATATCTCATCAAAATATACCTGGAGTTGTGTTTTTTTTCGTTCACACATGTTTGAGTGACCCTTTATTATTAGTCTGTTTACATCTGCAAAGCTCAAAATGCTCTGTTCCACCTTCTGATGTCATGAAGCGGTATTTTCAAGTAAATAGCTACCTTTTACTTTTTGTTTAGTAGAGTTTTGCAATTTCAGAGCTGAAATTATCCAGATTGCTCTAGTGAAGGTGTGGAGCGCTTCCTGTATTATCACATGGCATTACAAGATGGAGTGTTTTCCGTATGAAAGAAGAACACAGCCTAAATTGAATGAACCAAAACACAACTGGGGTATGTTTTTGATGAGGAAACAACATTATCACATAGATCAGAAAAAAGCACAAATAAACCCTTTGAACTTTTAGAAACTTGCATCTAAAAGTTGTATTTCACCCCCCTGTACTATTTTCTACTTGTTCTAATGGCATTTCCAAATTACCATCAAAAGTAACATGAAGCACTAAGCCAAAAACTTTCTTCTAAGTGACTACGGCTCACACAGTCCGCCCCCACATGAGCTTAAGCGAATGCATCCAGTTCCTTCTGCAAATTATTCACAGCTTTTGCACTTTCTTTTCCCACTGATGGCGTCAAAATGGCCGCCCCAGAACATGCATGTGTCTGTTTAATAATGAAGAGTACCTCGCTGTCCGCTGGTGGTTTGAGGTCTGAGGGCTACAGGCGGAGGGGGATAACCTGTAAATGATAGATATAGACATATACTGTTCAGAAGAGGACATCATAGTATTTTTTTTTTTTTTTGTGGCATCTGTTAGTGGGTGGGGTACATTAGATAGACAGCAAGTAAACATTTTGTCTTCAATGTTGATGCAAAAAAAGTGGCAAGGACACAGATTTTAGTGAATTTGACAATATCCAAATTGTGTTGGGTAATCAACTTGGTCAGAGAATTTTCCAAACTGCAGTTCTTATGGGGTATTATTGGTAGGGAAGGGTGATGTGCCAAAAAAAGTCATATCACAATTTTCTTAGACTCTTGACCCTGCTTTAGATTTTATCATGTTTCATGTGAACTTGGTTATTTTTAATTACTTTTAACGAGGTAAGTAAAGGTTCATCCTCTGAGAGTTCACACTTCACTGTGATTGGTTTATTCTATCTGTCACTCACTCAGAGAGTAAGGGGGGGCTGGCCAATGTATCTCAGATTATTGATTATTATTAAGTAATGCTGCTTATGATAGAAAGATAAAACCAAATCCACTTTTTTGCTGTTAAACTGTGTACTGTATTTTCCGAACTATACGTCGCTCCGGAGTATAAGTCGCACCATTGAAAAAATGCAGTTGTCAGTGTGACAATAACGAAGATGTGAAATTATATATTTTAATAATTTCACAAATAAGTTGCATCTGAGTATAAGTTGCAACCCCGGCCAAACTATGAAAAAAAGTGCAACTTATAGTCCGGAAAATATGGTATATGGTGTTTCAATAGCATTATCTACCGTTTCAAGTCATTTTTGGTGACTTTCTGATCAAAAACGCCTATATCAAAGTTTGTGCTGCCTTCAGTGGCCTCTGCAATTTCCAGTAGCTGGTGACATCACAAAAGACTGCCATGACTACAGCCAGGTTTTTCTGATCGCAAACACCATGGTCATAATGTTATGTCAGTTGTTTTAAAATGAATCTTTACTGTGTGAATATTAATTGTGTATTACTGTAGACAAAAACCTAAACTAGAAGGAATGGGATAGCGAAGACCTTTACCAAGGCATTTGCTCAATCTTGCAAATAAGAGTGCCCAAATAAAACCAGACATATATTATTATTTGTGAAGTTAGCAATAAAAATTATTCACTTGCTCCTTTGCCCATCACTGGCTTATCGTACATAACAATAACTATCTATCAATGCATTTAAAACCCCACTTAAACTTTAGCACAGTTTGAACACTCTGAGTTGAAACTTCGGGCCACCGCGGGCCGTGTAATTGTGGTTTTGAGCGACTTGGCTATTGACTTGGCCTATTTGAGAACAATGGGATCTCGTATTGACCAGTCTCAGGGAACCTTGAGATCGATGTGGGCATTTGTGAAGAGAGCCAAAGAGAGGTGTAAAATATCCATTTACAAATATATTCACAATAAAAGGCCCTATTGTAAAGCCATGATAATGAATGGCATTTTCTATGACATTCCGTGTGTATCTGTGTGACGTAGGTTTGCTTTCAACAGCTGTCGAGTTGACGCAAAACACTGTACCCCTTGTTCTGTTTTTGTAACATTTCTTAATCCTATGCAGTTAATTAAAAGCAGGAGAATAAGTCAAATTTACTGTAAGCGACAGATGTTTTGAGTCATATAGTGTAGTGGTTTGATGAGTAAATGGCAGTAAAAGTCTAGCATGCGTTGCTAATGAACTACTCATGTGTGTTCAGGCCTGGAGCCGATTAAGTTTAATAAAGAAAAGGTTGAATCTACTGTGGGCATGAAAGATGTAGTTTGAGTTGAAGACAGTTTTGAACCATGGCAAGTATAATAAATTGCACTAACTTTGTAGATAAGATTAGGTATAATACAGCAATTATAAACAAGCCTTAAAGCAGGGAATAAATAATATATAATGGTACCTTTTGGTTTGCTAATTGCATTCATATTGGAATTTCTATTTGATTGCGATTAATTTTATAGCATTATCAGTCACTTAAACCAAGCTCAATTTTTCATACTTGATAGAATTGCAAAGTGCTCCAAAGGTATTTCATCAAGTCTGAAAATGCATAGGATACAGAAGTAGCAATTAAAGGTGCACTATGTAACTTTTCTGGCGCGGGGTCCACCACCTGCCTGTCTCCGTGGAGATTAGAGATGCGCGGGTTGACTTCTGACCCGCAAGGCCCGCGCATAACCTGCGGGTAGGGGCAGGTAATTTTTTCACAGAATAAAATTATGTAGGCTATTATTACTATAGCCTATAAAATATTTTAAAACAAACTGATATTCATCTACATTGGCCTATGTTTGATTATGTTTGATAATAAAATTTACGTAAGCATGTAGCCGGCACAGTTAACCTATAACCTAACGACACCCATGAGCGCCACATTAGCCAGTTACAACCATTTCCCAAAGTAAACGGAGCCAAAAAGAAGCAATTTGGAGAAGGAAGATGAGGTATTATTTTGTTTTGAAAGAAAACTGCAGCTGGTTCATCATACTGACGGATTCACTCCCATTATGTCTGTTTTCAAGCACGTTTTTTGCTAAAATAAAGCTGCATTTATTGTCGTATTTTTACACTGTATTTAATGATTGGGGGTGCGGGTTGGGGCGGGTTATATAAATAGATTCTGCTGTGCGGAGCAGGCTGGGGCGGGCCATACATTATCAGACAGGCGGGATGGAAATAAGCCCAACCCAAGCATCTCGAGTGGAGATGTTATTGCTTTACCTTGAATGTTCCACAATATGACACTAAACTTATTCATCTTTAATTATGGCCTCTTTGTAGATAACCTGTAACTTGGACTAGTGGCTTGGGTCCATGGAGGTAAATAGGTTTAATGCAATACTGTGAAACAATTAAGACAAAACAATCATATCTCCATGGAGACGAACAGGTGGCACCAAAAAGGTTACATAGTGCACTTTTAAAGTTACAATTCCCGATGATTTTGTCCTCACCTGGTGCTCCTGCAAACCCAGTGACCGGTGGGCTCCTGCGGCGGGATGAGTCCTCGGACCCTCTCCTCACGGTGATCCTGCGCATGTATCCAGGGGGTCCCGCCTCTCCGGTCTCCACCACGGGAGGGACCAGGACCACGGGCTTTACTGGAGATACGGGTTGGACTGGTTGCTGCTGGGGACTCAAAGGCTGGCTGGGAGCACTGGGCTTGTGAACTGTGGTGGTGGGACGTCCCAGCTGGGTGGGGGTGCGAGGAGGCTGCCTGGGGTTGGTCGGGGGGAGGATGAGAGGGATGTGGATGTGTTTGACTCCACGATTAGAGTCGGGAGAAGAGGACGGGCGCTCTGGTCTCAACGTCATACCTGAAAAAGAAACAAGAATGTATTGTGATTCTTGAGAGTTGGGACAAAACAGTTTTTCACTGTTGTCTAAGTTGTATATATGAATTGGAGTTTTTCATATTTGTAATGGAATTTGGAATGTAGGGGCATTACATAGGGCTGGGCGATATAATAAAAAAAAAATATATAACTTTTTCCTCTAATATTGATAGATCTTGATTTTTGATTCAATTTTACTTTTTCTTTTCAAAAATAACATTAACAAGAGTTTTAATCACTGCCATTATTATTGGCTGAGGACAGACTGTAGATCTCATGTCTGAATCTCCATCAAATTCGATCAAATGTCCAGCCCTAATTGCAAAGGAACTGGTTCTAAACTAACTTGTTAGAGAAAAAAAAAACAACATACATATATTTTTCCAATTTTCTCTGTCTGAAATTTCAATTTCTAATCTATGTCAAAAGAGGTTCTTCTTCTTCTCTCTCTCTCTCTCTCTCTCTCTCTCTGTCTATCTCTCCTCCTCTCTGTGAATTCTCATTAACTCTTTGTTCTTATCACCATCCAAATTTGATTTGACTCGGGGCATACCTCTAAGCTTTCCTCTTTAGCAGTACAAACACATGCTCTACACATCACATTGGCTCTATATTTGAAACCAGAACAATTGGCTGTTATTCAGTGAAGCCCTCAGGGCTGGTGAGATGCTATAACTTCTATGTCCTGAGGAAAAACCACCAAAATAATAATTATACTTTTTATATTGTCCCAGGTGTCAGCACAAGGTGTTCATGTGTCACCTGTCATATTTAACACTTCATATTGAATAGTTCCGTTTCTAAATTGGTTTTGTGCTATTTTTAAAGCCAGTGGGTAGATTTAGGCATGAGCAGTCAGGGCGCATGTCCCAGTATTACAGTAATGCATTGAGGCAGGCAGTTAAATAAAGGAAATGTTCACTTAACGCAGCTGGTGGTGTAGTTACACACAGGTAAAGGATATATTATGTTATATGAGACCACATGGGACAATACAAGGAAAATTAGACTTCGTAATAACCACATTTTTATTAATTAAAATGTCTATTCTTGTATAATTGATAATAACGGCACTAGTAAATGTAGTAACAATCTTCTAAGGCAATAAAGCAAGACAATCAAGAACACTCTCATATATATATATATATATATATAGTTCAGGAGTTCCCAAACTTTTCAGGCCTGGACCCCTCAAATAACTAAGCAAATAACTACTACAAATTGTAATTTAAAATCTTTTTTAGTAATGATTATGCATCAGGGATGCATCAGTAAAGCCTCTCCCTACCCCTTACCTTACAGCAATTGTGAAGCTTAAGTCTACACAACCTTGTGTTACAAACAATAACTTATATAACAGTATTCGGGCTGCATGATTTGGAAAAAAAAATCTAACTGCAATTTATTTTTCTGACAAGTACTGCCATTAGATTTGGTTAAAAAGTAGGCTTCTGTTCAGAGTGCACATTGTAAACACCTCCAGGAGCATCGACATGTGAGAGAAGACAGAAAACCGATAAACTAATATAAGAATTACATGAATTTCAGTATATGTTTGTAGGTAACTACAGATTCAAGTGGCATGCAGTCTGGGCAATCAAGGCAAGCAGTGCTTGTCCAATAAAATCTAAAATCATTGCGCATTAGTGTAATTGAACAGTTTCAAATTATATCCGAATAATCAAATTTTGCCCTCACTTCTGCCTGTTTGAAACATGGTTGAAGTCACAGTGTCCTTTACTACACCCTACTGGTCACTGAGTACACTGCAGCAACCGCGGTTCTCAAATGTCTCATTAACTGCGCCATTATACTTCCATGCTCACTCTCATCATGCGCTTTTACAACTGAAGAGCCAGCCGGTTGTTTTTAGAGGCTTGTGCACTGAAGACCACAGCAGGCTCTACCAGCGCTGCATAAACCCATATTATAGATCCATGGGAATCAGACATCTGTGGTGATTTCTAATAAGTGCGCATGTGCAGAAGGAGACGACAACAGGATCGCCAACTTTCAAAACAAGTGACTAAAATAACTCGCTTTTAGCACCAAGTCATTGTTTGTAGCTTCGTGTTTGTAATGACTAGATGTTAGTTAGAAATACAGACAGTTACTTAATCAAACATGAGCTAGTTTCAGGGCTAGTTTGTGTGAAATGGTGGATTCAGATGGAGCAGTGGAGTGACAGCAGCTGGGGTAACTAGGAGCCACAGTCTGGTAGGTGACGTCTGGTCTGTGACCTGTGTGGTTATGAAGGAGCGACAGTGTTGGTGGAATAAAGGGACTATTACACGTGTGGAGGAACATGGGGCTGTTCTGGACCTGCTCCGCTTCAGGGAAATACAGGACGTTTCCTCAGGAAAGATGTGGCTTTGATTTGCCTCTGTGAGAGGTGAGTGTGAGTGCGCTATTCTAACGTGGGGCTGTGTTTAAGGGACACTTGTGACACATAAGGCTGTATTATAAGTGCCCCGTCTGACCAGTGCCTCTGTCCGACCAGTGCCCCTGTCTGACAAGTGCCCCCCGACCAGTGCCCCTGTCTGACCAGTGCACATGTCTGACCAGTGCACCTGTCCGACCAGTGTCCCTGACCGACCAGTGTCCCTGTCTGACCAGTCTGACCAGTGCCTCTGTCCGACCAGTGCCCCTGTCTGACCAGTGCCCCTGTCTGACCAG
>KN469345.1:22532-43560 GCA_000787095.1 Periophthalmodon schlosseri
GTCCCTGTCTGACCAGTGTCCCTGTCTGACCAGTGTCCCTGTCTGACCAGTGCCCCTGTCTGACCAGTGCACTGTTGCTGTATCTCTTCATGAATGTACATTTTTGTATACTAAGCGCAGGGCACATCTGTAGATTTCTAGATGCAAAATGATATTTACACAGAAAACAATAGTACTGAAAGCTGCATAAATGAGGTGTAGGAGTAGGACATATCTGTGAAGAAACAAATAGCCCAGAAACAGCCCTGTTTGTACAGACAGGGTGTCAATACAGTCCAATATATATACAAATATTAATAAACCATGTAGGTCTAGGCTTCTCTAATTTGACTCAAAATGTCAGTAAAAATAAATATACTAAAAAGTGATGTTATTAAATTGTTATAAACTAAATATTGATGTCCACCCCAAGTCTGCCTGCCTACCCATAAAAACCAACGCACGTTACTGACAGATGCAATGAGAGAAAATATGAGGATGATCGGTGATCTCACTCCACAAAAAACTTAACAAACAACATATGAGGACCATCATTGTTGCAAAGACTGGTATTTCTCTATTACTTTAACAGGAAGCTTCTCAAAAGCAGTAGCAATAACAGTTTATCATCTAGCATAAATAAAACAACCTGATAGCCAATGTAAGAGCCTCTTCAGTACACTGTTTACATCCTCCGAGCGATCTACAGCTGAAATACTAACAATAATAAGCAGTAATGTAATCCAAAGTCAAGTGGCCCTAAAACTATTATTAAGTATTGGATCCATTGCATAAGTTTATGAAAGAAATAAGCCATTCTGTACTACTGTATCAATCACATTATGAACCACCGTGTCTTCCCTTCTTACTGCCAGTGATACCACAAGCTACTTCTAAGCCACAAGTATAATAAAAAGCAAATTAAAGCCAGCAATCATGGTGTTGTAGTGAGATAATCCGAAATATCTCGTTCATTTCCGCCGAATGTCTCCTCTAGGATGCCGGCTGCTGAGTGCATATTTCCCACGAGCCTTTAGTCGGTGTCTCTCTGAGGGAGAAACCGCAAAGACCAGGAAAAAACTTGCACACAAACAAGATACGCGAAGGGGCTATGAAGCAAGATCAGTGAAGGCTCTTGTTTAAAAGATAAACATGCAATAACTATGTATTGCAATGCAATAGGTTCTGTGATGTTCACATCTCACCATGCCTCATTGTCAATGGCGTAGTTGATGTTCAAAACTAGTGGGTCAAGAACTGAAAGAGGATCCAAAAGATATTGCCTGTGTTTAGTTCACAATTTTGTTTAAATCATTTGAAGTTATAAATGTTGTATTTTGTGAAGATTTGTGTAAAATAACAACGTTAAAAGTTAAAATCTTTATAGTTTTATTGCTAATGGAATAATGCTCATTTCTTACTTCTGCCCAAAGTTATAGCATCTTAACAATTAGCATTCGAGATACACATCATGCACATATCAAACAACAAACTATAAATCTAAAAACTGCTCTTTGTTGTCTTAATGTCAAAATTTCAAACTCATTTTGGGTATCGAAAGACAAGTCTCAATACTCTATACCTATTTCAATATCACAACGATTTTAGACTAGGGCTGAACGATTTGGGAAAAATATCTACTAGCGATGTTTCAGATAAGCATTGTGATTTCAATTAAATTTGCGATTCATGTATTCTGTTCAGGATTCTGTTCAAAGTTCACATTTTAAACACGTCCAGAAGAATTGGCAAACAGGCCTTGGAACTGACAAACAAGAAGCATGTGTGTTTTGGAATATGTTTGTACAGATCTAAACTACCGGGTTAACAGTTTTTATGCAGAATAAGATGTATTGGTGTTTGTGGAGGAAATTATGTTACTTCAAAAATTGCCTTTGCTATATGCTAATTGGGTCCATTCAAATATCGATTTAGATTTTATTGCGATTAATCTTGCAGCTCAGTTTCAGACAATATGTAAAGTCATTTTCAACACAAAATATAGTAGTTTTTTATAGTAAAAGCCAAAGTTAAATCTGTCAACTGGACAAAACGTTGTAGGAGTGAAGACATTTCAATCCAATCTTCAGTTCTGGTCAGATTACTGGTGGACAATGCCTTATATCTATCTGAAGGGAGGAGCTAACTACACTGAAACTGTAAACAGCTATTGTTTACAGTTTCAGTCTTAATGGCCTACATTCAACCTTTAATGGCCATACTGTCTCTCTCTATTGTTCTCTTTGTTTCCTTTGTTTAATTTGGGTCTGAGGATGGAGTTGTACATGGGTGATAAGTGGTGTCTAAGGCCCCCATTCCTGTTCAAGGAAGGATTGTCTTTTCTAACAAAAATAGCTTTTTTAACTCCCCTCTCAAACCATTTCTTTTCTCTGGCTAAGATCTGTACCTCACTATCGTCAAAGGAGTGGTTAGTGGCTTTGAGATAGAGATGTACGGCAGACTGAGGTCCAGAGGAGCTCTCACGACTGTGTTGGTACATTCTCTTACGGAGTGGCTGTTTAGTTTCTCCAGTGTAACGCTCACTGCACTCTTCACTGCACTGAATGGAGTAGACCACATTACTTTGTTTATGGCTCGGGGTTTTGTCCTTCCTTGAACAAGAATGGGGGACTTAGACACCACTTGTTCAACTCCATCCTCAGACCCAAAGCAAACAAAGGAAACAAAGAGAACAATAGAGCGAGCCAGTAGGGCCATTAAAGGTTGAATGTAGGCCCTTAAGGCTGAAATTGTAAACAATAGCTGTTTACAGTTTCAGTGTAGTTAGCTCCTCCCTTCAGATAGATATAAGGCATTGTCCACCAGTAATCATATAAGCAATCTGACCAGAACTGAAGAAGCGGCTTGGATGAGCAGTGAAACATCTTCACTCCTACAACGTTTTGTCCAGTTGACAGATTTAACTTTGGCTTTTACTATGGATCAGACCCGGACAACTGAGGGATTACACAGACAGTAGTTCTTTATATTACCATGTGGTTCTCTGATAAAGATCAAGACATTTTTAATCACGTGAAAAAGTCTACTTAAGTAAAAGAATTAAAGTACCTGTTTAAAAATGTACTTAAAGAGTAAAAAGTAAAGTACTTACTTTATAAAGTAAAGTATTTTGCGTAGATTTTGAAATCTTATGAAGCTTTAAATGTAGTGATTTTGATAAAGATTTGTGCTGGATTTTGTTCAACAGAAACAATTGAATTCATATTTTTTCCTACCTGTTTTTATTTGTATATTTTTCTTGCCTCAAAGTCTGAATATGAAATAAACCTTCAGAACATGATAAAAATAAACCCTCAGACTTTTCAGCAGCTCTCAAACAATAATGAAAAGTGCTTTTAGTTTTCAGTCCTGTTCCAAAATGTAGTGGAGTAGAAAGTACAGATACATCCTCTCAAATGTAGTGAAGTAAAATTTATACTTAAGTACAGTACTTTACAACTTTTATGTTCCACCACTGAAAACATGTCAACATAATACGACAAGAACATTTAATTTGTCTGTTTTGCAATAGTAGGACTCCAACATACTGCACAATTGTTTCTAGGAACCAGATTGAAATGGGGCGGGGGTCCTTCTTGATCTCACAGCGTTTGGTGTTGAAACCCATCAGGGCATATTGCAGCAGACAGACCGGCCGTGCGATGGAAAAATGGTGTCAAAGGGGCAGGGGGAGAGGTGCGGTGGCTACACGCACACACAATAAAAACACGCCTCAATTCGTGACATACATGTTTCATTCCGTCTACTCTCTCCTCTGTCCCTCCACCCCATTTTCCTGTTCTGCTATTTTTGATGGGCGAGTACTGAGCCCTGTGGTACACCTTCAGGACTGCCTGTGTGTCCTGTGAAGACTTCCATATGGTACTTTTCTTCTTTCTCATGAGAAGAAAAGTTAATGTCGTGCATAACAGGTTTTCATGTTTTCCTAATTATTACTTAGCTTGGTGGGATAGTACCTGTGGTAAATATTTATCATAGTTTTACATCAGTTAAGGGGCAGTTTGTGGGAAAAAACTAATTTTTTAAAAAAAAAGGAAGGAAGGAAAGCATTTTTCTGACAATTCCTTCATATGATAAAATAAAGGTTGTTGCCATGTATTTTTATTAGTCTAATCATTACTATTGTGTAAATTTGACCAGTTTAGGCTCTCGTTAACATTATGGTTGCTAGGTACAGAACTAGAATTATGTATGTATGTGTTTGTATGTTATATCTGTTGCCCGTGTCCAACCAGGACCTTCACCAAAATTGGTATAATTGAGAAAACTTGTAAAATCTTTAATATTAATCATGGAAATTGTCGTTTAACCTGCCATATGCCCTTTAACTTCAAACTTTCAAGAAATCTGCCTAAATATATTCAGTGTGTGAGGCTTTCTGTCTTACTCTGTCCGACTTCAAAACGCCTTTCATGTTTTGTGGTTTTGAGTGCGCGCCCTCATGACGGTGGATGGTTAATCTCCCCAGACGCTTCACAGATACAGACCTAACGTGATCAATTGTAGCGCATTGATCCATGAAATCAAAGCATCTATCTACTTTACCCATAGCTCTTTTTATAGCTTTCTCAGGAGAATGGGAAAGTCCTCCATTGTCCGTACAGCGGGGACACATAAAGGCTAAAATAATAACAGAAAGAAAGCTATTCACCAGCCGCAAAGTGATACACAGCAAATCTTTATAATAAACTGTAATATATTTTTGTACGTGCCTAAAAATATACTCAGGCTATTTGGAAATAAGATAGCACATGGATTAATGTTGCAATGGTTGTATAAGGATATTAACAGGAAGTAAACAAGGATGCAATGCTCAAGGCAAGGCAACTTGTTTTATGTAGTCATATATAAAACATATATTAAACAAGAATCATTATTAAGAAAGCCTTGCCTTAGGGCAGTACACTGTGAACCTTGTAGAAAACGTGCATAGCTTGTACGTGCCCTGCTCAACCAAAACGATTATTTGAGGGTCCTGTATTAGGCATCACTCATGTTTTTAACTAGTTTTGTACACCTTTGCTTTGGTTTTTCGCATTGTATCTCAAAGCTGCACTATACTGTGGAACATTCCAGGCAAGACATAACATTTCCATGGAGACGAGCAGGTAGAGGACCCCTTTTCTGGGAAATTCTGAGCCCATTGACTCCACTCTATTGCAGTCAACTGGCGAAAGATGGCATTTTTTCCCAAACCTTTAAGCAATTATTTGTTCCTAAACCTAACCCTAATTTTAACCTGATGTGAAAAAATATATTGTCAAATAATTCCCAACCTTTCAATTGTGAAAAAAGGGCCAACATTATATCAGGGGCGTTTTAACTCAATATAGGAGCCAATGCATCAATATGGAAAAGGCATTATAAGTCAATAGGAAGTGACTCTGCCAAAAGCCACACCGAAATACCAAGAAACTCGGCTATTGATTGGGTATGAGAATTATTCCACAAAATCCATTATCGCAAAAAGTATAAAGTATACCATCAGTTTCCTTGTGAATAATTAATCAAAAACTTGTATTGCTAACATAGATTTGTGTATCTAAAGATACAGCTAAACAAGTTTACCCAATTTCCCCTTTCACTTTGATTCAACTGTCTTAAACTTTTAAACGATGCAACCACACAACTCCCCACTGGCACAAATACTAAATAAGGACGAAGGCCAGAACCCCCAGTCCTCTGCAGCTGTTGTTCGTAAAACAGTGCCAACAACACAGTGCAAAACCAAGTCACACACTTCCATTTAACGCAGCAGTCACGTTGAGTAAAGGAACAGCTATTCTTGTGTCGTGTATTATTACAAAAATTCTTCTGTTCAGTGTGTCCTCAGGGTTTGCATATGACTGTCTGGAGAATAGATAGAAGAAATTGTTCAGAGAAATTCAAGAGTAGAGTTTTGTAACGTTTATATTTTTCAAAGTTAGGGAAAAGAATAGATTTTCAAAGTTTGGGCTTGCAAAGATCTTCTGGCTTGAAACTACTAGGTTAATTAGGTTAATTAATATAACAAAGATATGCACTTTCTTTTACCAGCTCATTGTATTCATATCCATGGCTTTCAGAATGATGAGAATCTAAGACGGTTGGCACAGCGAACAATTTAAAACAAAAGATTATATCTTTTGAATGGGAAAAAGTCCTCAAAATGCTGCACATAAAAGGAAGCTGAAACCCATGAATAGAAACTTCTTGGTACTACTTTATAATAACTCTACCTTAATTAGCCTTAAAGGTGCACTATGTAACTTTTCTGATGGGGTTCTGTGAGTTCTGTGGAGATGCCTTGTCTCCATTGCCAATAATGTTTCACAGTATGGCATTAAACATTTATTCATTAAATTACAAGTGTTTTTATTGCTTGAAAAACATGCATTCTTAATGTGCATCACCTCCTTGTCTCCATAGAGATCGATGAGTTTAATGGCATACTGTGGAACATTCTAAGGAACACAATAAGATCTCCATGGAGACAGGTGGCAGACCATTTTACAGAAGTTACATAGTTTACCTTTAATGAAGCATGATCAAATACTTAATTCACAATTAATAAATAGTTTAGTTTATAGTTAAGAATGTAAAGTATAGTAAGTATATAATAAAGTACTACCAACTTCTTAATGTTATACCTGTGATCCCCCATTTAACTGTTTTTGTGACTTGCAGCCAATCACAAAGACCAAATCAACTGAATCACTGAAAAGACAAAACAATTCTTCACTTTTGTCACTGAGGAGACCAAAAGATGACAACTAGTTTGCTCATATTTTTCAAACCACTTGTTGATGTAATTAAATAAATATGCCAGCAACACCAATGCAACTGATGGAAAGAGTTTGAAAAGTTCTTCCACAGCCACCCCTTTTCACAATTTCACTGTCCCATGACTAATCACTGTCAGAGAATACAGTAACCTAATTGTGAGCTAAGTGTCCTCAAATTATGCCACAAAGACGCAATTTCAAAGGTGAGGAATCCAGACGCAATATTGTGCTAAACCTCTTTCTACTTTATTGTACTTTGAAAATAGGGGTGTGGCAAAGTACTTAAATACAGATATTTCGTGATACTAATACAACCCCAGGAGCATTAACATTTGAGAGAAGACTGGCATCTGAACTGATAAATTCATTCAAGAATCCCATGCATTTCACACATTTCACACAAGATTTTTCCACAAAAACTGGATATTTTGTTTGTTTTTTTTTTGCAGAGGACATTCGGTCATCTAAATAATTGCAGCCTTTGCGATTATATTGAACTCAAATTTGCTTTGATGGTAACATATTGTGCAGCCCTATAATACACTCTGCAAAGGTCAATGGGTTGTTGTGCAGAATGAAAGATATTTATTACATATCACATGTTTACCTCATATGGACTTCACCATTTTTAAAAGCTGTAAAAGCCAGTACAAACTTCCCCACTGCCCCCCACTATTGAGTGTTTTAATGCATGCCAGGACTCTGTTGTATTGTTCCATGTAAGGTAATGGGATCGAATATCAACATTTTGCAATAACAGACCCACAGAATCTGGCAACAAATTTAAAAATGCCTTTGTGCTCTGTATTTTAGAAATCTTCCACCCCTTCCTCTCTTCACTATCACATACATTGTGTTGGTCCAAGGCCCAAATATGAGTGGAGAACAGGGAGGTGACCAGCGTCGGGGGGCCCAGCCATGACATCACATCTGGGGCAGAGCTTCCATCTGGATCGGGGTGTGGGCTGGAGCACTCCGGGCCTCTCCAGCAGTGACTCAGGGACTTAATGAAGACCAGACCAAAGTCTTTAGACTGAGGTCACTCAATGGGAATCTCTAGAGGTTGGTATGTGTGCAAAAGTATAGGAGGGACGGTACGGGGAGGGGGGAAACGCATATAGGCTATACAATGGTTTCAAGGTTTGGGGTTTTTGTGGTTGTGGAGTGAAAAAGCTATGTCACGGTGAGAGAAAAAGGAGAGCTCACAACTCAACATGATCATAAAGGGAGTAGGAAAGATTGGGGGGCAGGTTATAGGCTGCAGCAATGAGGCATAAAACAGGAAAAAT
Source organism: Periophthalmodon schlosseri (assembly GCA_000787095.1). NCBI lineage: Eukaryota > Metazoa > Chordata > Actinopteri > Gobiiformes > Gobiidae > Periophthalmodon > Periophthalmodon schlosseri. The sequence goes on from KN469345.1 coordinate 30,586, forward strand.
AAATCACCAAAGTGGTTCCACAAGGCCACACACTCGGATGTAAACAAACTGTTCATGCCTGTATCCAAGCCCAAGCACTTCCAAATATTTTTATAGGTACAAGCGAATACTCTATTGAAGGTGCTGTACCTGAGAGAAAAACAGAATGCATTCCGAGCATCCTGGTTTTTTTTTTTCAAAACTCGGAGACCAGTGTGGAGTTTTGCTGTGATGGTAAAGCTAACAACTACTAGTATGTTAACACGCACTACCTGATCATCGGACAATAAAAAGCTTCATAATTAGATGCAGACAGTACACAACAGATTTATTTTGACCTCAAAAGCCTCTACTTAATCAATATATTGGTACTGTGACAAGACAAACTTTGCTCAAATACCATGTCTCTTTTCATTTTGAATTGTTGTTTATATCTACTATTCACCCTAATTAGACTGTTTACTCATTAAAATGTCTCCTTGGTGGTAAATAAAGTTATTGATTGACTAACAGATTGCTTGTTTCATAAGACTTGATTACAACATTGCCTTCATATATTTTCAAACATTTTGGTCATATCCTCTTCTCTCATCTTTCAAATTCCCAATCCAAAATACCTTTCCCAATTGTGGTATAAAAAAAGAGGAATTTTTAGATCAACATTAATCTCGGACGTTGCAGGAAGTTTCTGCTGTGGGCCTCAGCAGACAGCGGAGCTCAGACAGATTGAATGACACCGATCATGAGGCCAGGGACTGAACTCGTCTCCGCCCACTTTGGGAAATACCCCGTGGCCGTTCGAGGTATCCGATCCTGCCCTCCCCGCTACCATGGCAACCTACCAGGCCCATTGCATTCTGGGGGATTATCTTCAGGAAGAGGTTTGTGTTTGCACAGATGTTAATCGGGCATAATAAACTCGTATAGATGAAATTTAAGGAGGCAGCTCTTTACGTTGTGAGAATATAAGTAGCTTTAGGGATAGTTTCACTTTTGTAACTGTGAATATCTGTGAGCTGTCGTTGGGCTTAAAGGGTTACATTATATTATGTCGCATTGTATTAGAAACTTAACTGTAGTCATAGTATTGGTTTATAGCCAATGTAAGGTAGCATATGCCATATTAGGGCTCAGGGCTGCAAGATTTTATCAAAACTGGAAAATGGAAGCTAGAGCAACTTTTTGTTCACGAAATGCAAAGGATTCATGCATTAGTTTTGCAGTTCATATTTCTCTCTCTCGAGTGTTACATGGGCAAAGGTTGAATAAGTTGACAATGACATATTAGTTATACATTATTCACAAAACTCTTTAATTAATTTATGTTATACTTTTTTGCTATAAAGTGAAGCTAAACTGAAACCTTCCTCTACCCCACTATAAAACATTGTACTGTGGTACTTGATGATTTTGTACATTAATTATAACAGACATGATGCTAGGGAACAGAACTATTTTTGATTAATGGGTATACTTATTAACTCGCTTTCTGTTGACCTCAGGGCTGTGACAGTGAATTAGTGGTGTGCATATTGGGTCTGACATAGGATGCCCTTATGGTCATTTTTCATAGCTCAGAGTGAATCACAAAGGTGATCTTGTGCCCTTGAGCTTTGGCCCTCTGGGAATGAAACTCTGACAAGACAGCCAGGACACTCACCACTCCATCAATAGAGAGACATTGGGTGAGAAGTAGAGAAGGACTTGGTAAAAATATTCAATTCAATGTATCTTTGTATAGCCCAAAACCACAACAGCAGTTGCCTCTTAGGGCTGAACATTATAACAGAAAGAAAATCCAGCTTTGCTTGCTTTTGCTTTGCTGTTGTGTGATTGTTGCTGTTCTTTTCCTTTTCTTTTTGTAGACTGTTTGACATCAACCTGCCTGAGGGACTGAAGATGGAAATTAGCCATGTTGGCTATAATCTTTACATATTTAAATTATTAAATGTTCATTCGTATGTGTTGTCCCTTTACAAATAAATAAATGAACAAAATAAACAACAGTGAAACAGACATCGGTCAATAACAGACAAGCAGATTAACCAACATTCATTAGAAAACAAGCAAATGGATAACAGAACATCCCCTGTCCTTAGGCCCTCCTTCTTGGCAAGGAAAACTCAAAAAAAAAAACTCTGAGAAAAAGAGAAACCTCGAGGAGAACCACAGTGAAGGAGAGATCCACTCCCATGGACAGGCAGGCTGCAGATGTCCAGGACTAAACCAGGACTAAAGCAGAATAGGCAGGCAGCAGATATGTCCAGGACTAACGCACATCCATTTGCAGATAAAGTTCAAATCACTCAAGACTTAGGGTCAAAGGGGGCTGTTCCTTTGTCTTATGATCTACCCACCCTGCGTCAACCAAAATCAACAATTATTGTAAACTGTCATTCATTCATACATAATGAATAAGTGAATAACAAGAAGAATAGTTACAATTACACAACAATTACAACGTTCGCCAAACTAGAAAATAGTGTTCCTAAAACTGCTATTAAGACAACACTTCCACAATTGTGACGCTAAATTAAACTTGATGTTCTTAAAAGCAACATAAAATCAGTAAACAATTGTCTCAGCTGTGAGCCATTATATTTAATTTTTAATGTGTTTACCATTCATTTCACTAAAAACGCTCATCCAGACTGTCTAAGGACCCAATTTGCTGTTGCAAAGTTATAGCTTCTGGCATTTGTTTACTTAGCTCCAACGCAAAGAGCCTACTTCAACCTGAATAAAACAATAGCAAACGCATCTCAACAGACACTGAATTACCAATTTAAAATATAGTATAAGGCAGCACAGCTTTCCACATTTCTCGGAGTGACTTATAATGGTGTGGAGACATGCCATCGGCCTGTCACTGGGGTGCACTAATAGGGTATTTTGTCCTTTCTCCAACATTTAGCAGCTCAATATTTTGTTTTTTATTGTGAACTTAGCTGTCACTGCTGCACACACCAGGTTCAACAGGCGGTGCGTTAGCATATTCAACCTATGACAGTAAATAATATGTGTTGTGCGACTCAAAAAGAATCTCATATTTGCATTTAAAGGTGCACTGTGTAACTGTAGGTCTGCCACCTGCTTGTCTCCATGGATCTTGGTGCTTTGGCTGGAATGTTCTGCAATATAGCGTTAAAACGTATATCTTGTATTCATTCAATTACAGGTGTTTTTATTACCCAAAAATACATTCTTAATCTGTCTGGGATCGTCTCTACACAGATCTGACCTTTAACGTGGCCTGGTGGCATCAACCTGCTTGACTCCATGGAGCTAGAGAAGGTTAATATCACACAATAAGCAAATCCAAACTATAAGCAAAGCGATAGTACCTCCATGGAAACAGGCAGGTAAGGGGCCCTCAAAAAATATATATAGTGCACCTTTAAGTTAAAGGTATTGTCACAAAATAATATCTAGCCTTTCCAACTACTACATGTAACAAATTAAAAAGTTTTAACCACATTCATTTCCATTGCGAGATAGGACCACTGTTTTTCATTTACTTGCTTTACATTCACTTTATTTTGTTATTAAGATCATTTCAGTATATCATTTCCTCAAATACATAAAAAAATACTTTCACTATACAAACAAGACGTGATGAATTGCATGTTGTTTTACAGAATCAAAAGTCAAGGAGAATATAGACCTACAAAGCCATCCCTTGAACTCTAACATGTTCGAACTACAGAGGAGGACACATTGGTTGGTTGCTGTTTTATTCAGCGTGTGATTTCTGATGCTTTAGATGTGCGTCCTGTCTCAGCTGTCTGCTCTCACCAAAGCCTGTCAGTGCGGGTACACACAGGTTGTTTTCATCTCTTTGTACAATTCGACAGAGAGCTACTCACTGTGGAGAGTCCAGCTCAAAACATCGGGTAGATTTCAAGAAAAACAATCTGACCACGTCTCCGGACAAGAAAGGCACTGTGCGAAAACTAAATCGGACAAAAATGTGACTCCAAACCAGGAATGAACAGGAAATTCCTATAGGTCTTGTCTGTTATTTTGGTGGATGATGTAAACAGCTAAGATAGGAATATGGTGGGGCAGTGGTTGTGAACTGGCTGACTGCGGTTCTGTCCTATTTCATTGTGAGCCATCTTTTACAAAGTTATTTCTCTAAATGATTTTACGACAACTAAAATCAAATTAACAAGTTTAAATGAATATTCTGACTTTAAATAGGCTGAACAGTGAATTTACACATCATAAAATGCTGAGAATGTGTGGGATAGAAATTTGATCAGGATCCTTTCAAAGTAGCTTGGAGCACTACTAGCTGGAGTAAGAGAAATATAGTTAAAAATGGTGTCTAAATGTCAACCTTAAAGAAGTACTGTGTAACTTTTCTGGTGCGGGGTTTGGAATTAAACTTGTCCATCTTACATTTGTTCCATTACAGGTGTTTACATTTTTCAAATAATATCTTGAAAAACATGCTTTCTGTAACTGTAACTTGGGGACCTGTACTACTCCATGAAATAAATATGTTTATTGTTATACTGTGGAACATTCCAGGAAAAGCAGCTCCTTTACAGATCTACCAAGAGTGAATCCAGTAAGGGGTAAAACTGGACCAATTTCGTTTTGTAAAAAATCCAGACAAAGATCTAGGTCCAAACCAACAACTGACCCATCAGCGACCTTTCCTGAAAATCTCCTAAAGGTTGTACTATTGACTATTGATTTAATTGGGCTTTTTTTTTTGGTATTGCTTAAAAGATGATAAAAAACGCAACACCAAATAGACAACTTCATAGATAACAGTACGTAATCAATCAAAATGCATTCTTACCTGGCTCTCTAGCAGCGATGTCCTTTGACACGTGTTTGGCCAGTGAAGATAGCTGTGTTTGGAGGCTTTGTATCGCTCTCTGCATTTCTGTTAGATTTGCTCCATGACTTCCATTATTCTTCAACATGTCTTTTAGTCCTATGATGGTTTTCTCCAATCTCGCCTTCACATTTTGGATACTTTCTGAAAGCCCGTCTAATCTTCCGCACATGTTTTCTAAGGCTGATACACGATTATTGACTGCTGAAATATCATCTGTAACTTTTTGGTTGATCCTTTCGCATTGGTCAAGTCTGTAAGTTACCTGATCAGTCAATGTATCTTGTCTATTTTCAGGCCGGTCAACTTGTCCAGTGACAGGAGTTGCGTCATAGTTTTGCCTTGTGATACTTCTCTGATCCAAATGACAGCAGGTTGAATTTAATGCATGCATATCCTGTTTATTTTTGTTAATTTTATCATTTAAGCCAGTAACAACTCCAGCTAAATTCATTACATTATCCTGTAGGTTAAGAAGTCCTTTTTGGAAGTCCACCACCATTGTGTTGTGTCTCTCATTGCCAGATTGCTGCCTTTCAACTATCCCTTCAAGATCTTTGAATCGTTCCGTGTTGGCATGTACATTGGTGCTTAGGATGTCCAATTCATTCCTGTAGCGCTTTAGATCATTCATAAAGTGTGTGAAACCATTAGGGGGAGCTGCTGAGGAGGAGATTACACTTTCGTCATCTCCAGAACCCACGCATCCCGAAGTGCAAATCTCCCCAACTGCATTTATCTTGTCATCCAAGGTTTGAATCAGTAACTTGTTGTTGTTGACTTGCGTGTTAATTCCATCCATAGAATCACCAAACATGCCTGTGAATGATTTGTTGCTAATCTCTACTAGCATGTTCGTAAACTCATCTTCCATATTGTTCAAACGTTCATCTATTAACTGTCGAATGGCGGTAGCTTCTTCTGTGATGGTTTGTGTCAATTTTTCCTCGATGTAAAAGCAATGCGCTTCGGCGTTTTGTTCTGAGATGTTAAGCCTTGCTTCCAGCTCCTCAGTCAAAATGTTAAAATCACTGTTCCCCTCTTGGCTGGACAGGTGAGCCAATTCGTTGTCAATACGTACATTTAATATTCGGTGAGCCTCCGCTATGCGATCAATCTCTCGCCACAATTCTTTATGGTCATTATTCTCGTCTTTCGGTCCATCTGTTTGCCTTTGCGTTCTTACGGGTCCGTCGTTCGCCGCCAACTCTAAACGCAACGCCCGTATCTCCTTCCTAAGATCAGTCTCTTTAACTTCTACAAGCCTGGTTAAAGTCGTAGCTTGGTCGTCGCAAGTCTTCTGCACAGTTTGGATCTTGTCGTAACATGAGACTTGAAGCTTCACCAACTGTTCTTGCATGTTTTGGTTCAACTCTTTCTTGAGTTTGTCAAGTTTTCCGTCAATATAAGTTTGGACGACATCTATTTCAGGAATGGCTGGCGTTTGGGCTTGCGATGCATCCATAAGAACACGTAGTTGCCCCTCGTGACTGGACACTGTTCCTTTTAAATCTTCCAATGCTTCGTCTTTGCTTTTTAATGCGTTGTTCATGTCATCCAACCTTGCAACTATCTTCTCTATCGCCTTATCCCCGACCAGTCCTCCTCTATTGGTCTGATGCCCGTCCAAAACTGCAGGACTCTCCTCTTGCGTTGGTGTAGTGGAGTTTTCAGGTGGACGCATGTTGTTGAATAATGTTACTAGCATCTTTTTGGTGTCATCTTCCAGGTTAGTTTTAAGATTGTTGGTCAGTCCCGTCAGAGTGGACTGAAGATCCAGGACGGTTTGGGATAAGCGCTGAACCTCGTCTTCCAAATGACGCACCTTATCTGGGCCGCCGTGTCTCGTCTCCTGCTGCCCTGTCTCCCTGCGCTCTGTCCCTGGAATCACACAAGAGGTTAGTTGAGGTTTTTAATGCAGGATAATTATTATCACATATTGTAATTTGACTGATATGGTATGAAGGCCAATGGTGATGACCAATTAGGCTATCAGCTGTGACTGTGTTGCCAGGTAAGATTGTATCCACCAACTTTTAAGAAGTGTTCCCCTTACTTTAAGGAAGAACAAGCTGTTTTGCTCCTAAATGCTGTGGTGTCGTTTTTTAGGACTGCCCTATAAGAAGCAGATGAATTGAAATGAACTTGCATAGAATTGTGAAACAGTTTGGCAGGGACTGTCTACATTTGGAACGAGATTAGGAAAAGACCGCAAGAAAAGTTGCAGACTATCAAAACATCTGTCTGTAAGCTGATAATTACAATTCAATACAAGTCATGCAAAGAAACCTTGTTATCCTAATTTAAATTGTATGTCTTTCCACTTACGACATATAGGATAGATAGAAGTACAAAGACTTTTTTGGGAGATCTGGCAGAATAACTGATTTATGAACAAATAAAAATGTATTAAATAGTCTTACTCTGTGTGTGCCTGGGGTATGATGGATTTTGTGGTATGAAATCCTGTGTTCCCGGGTGAGTTGGTTGATTGGTCACTGGCTTCATGTCTTTACAGTCTAGACCTGTGAAACCCGGGCAACATCTCCACTCCAGATCCGTCACTCTCTTGAAGGCAATCTTGTAAGTCGGCCGGAAACGTGTTATGTATCTGTAAATAATAAACAAAAAGAAACAAATATTTAAAGACATTTATTTATTTATGTATGTATTTATTTATAGGGTCTTGTTATCTGCTGGACTAGCTTTGGGTGTTGTCTTTGTTTCCAATGTTTTCTACTATGATCGTGTATCCAAATTGGTATTGAGTATCAAGCTTTATCCTAAGTAATGACATCGAGTTTGACAATTTAGTATCACAAAAACACTACCTCGACTTGCAAATAAATATAGAAAAAAGTCAGAAAATCTATCTAAGAGCCTATCCTTTTGTTAGACAGCATCGCCTCAACTTTTATATACAATAAAATCAAGCTGTTCACTATTTTGTTGTTGTCTTAAACTGTCCAAAGAAAGACATACTGGATCTATAGGATGAAATACATTTGTAAGCGTCTTTACTTTTCCGCACAGCAAGAAAAACTTCTAATCTTTCAGACCGAGGCACTCAGCTCCCACAGAAACAATAGATGACCTCACTTCCCTGTAGACCACTGATGTCAAGAAAAACATCTGGAAACTGGAGGAATGAAACTACGCACATCTCACTCTGATAGCACACAGCAATGGCTCAACAATCACAAAAACATCAAGCACTGTCAGGACCGTGGGGAATTAATCAACAACTTGGATGTTCTATCCCATATCATAAGCAAATGACAAAAATGATGTTAACTTGTTATATTTTGTTTGTAATGAAAATCTCCAAAAAGACAGAGAAAAAGCCAAGGGAAAAAACAATGAGTAATCTGAACTAAACTTTGATATACTTGACACACCCGCAAGATAAAAAATGAAACAATAATGAACCCAGACTAAAAACACTAAGCACTAAGTCAGAACCAAAGAATGGCGTAGGGGGTCTGCCACCTGCTTGTCTCAATGGATACTTTATTGCTATGTCTGGAATGTTCCACAGTATGGCATTTAAAACAAGTGGTGCCACCAGCCAAAGTTAGCGGTCAGATCTGTGGAGAGGGGAGCCAGCTCACAGAAATAATGTTTGTCTTTAATGTTTTTTTTAGCAATAAAGTCACCTATGATTAATGGGATGCTGTGGGACATTCAAGGAAATGCAATAACATCTCAGTGAAGAAGAGCAGGTGGCATACCCTTCATCAGAATTGTTTATAGTAAAAATGAGTTGATTAAAAATGAAAAAAAGAAAACATTGTTGTTAACCTTTAAATAAGGATATGAAGTGATATTTTTGAACTTTTGTGGGTAATTTCACATTTGTCTGATTGGCTTCAGTTGAATATCGTTATGAGGATCCTCCCAAAAAATATCAAATCAATATCGCCTACCCCAATCTGGGCACAACAGATAGGAGCAACAGCAACATAGCAGAGGTCTACACACCCCAGGTTTTAGTTACTGTACACTTTTCTGAATGTTCTGTTCACACCAATCATAAAAAGAACAGTACTGTAAATGTGAAAAGTGAAACTGTCTGGAGTCTTGATGCCAGTTTTGCTTTGGTGCAGAAATCCTTGCTCCTCTGGTGACCCCGGACTTTCCAGGAATCACTCCCACAGCTCACCGACCGAATCCGTCACCACGCATACCACACGCCATTCTCAAACGCGCGGTTTATCCAACTTAGAAATTATAACTGTACGCAACACAACAACTTACACGTACACGCTTCCTGACAACTGTTACTCACCAAATTACTACTAGGCATTTTAATTGCTTCCAACTCAGGAAAAGCTTGTCAGAAAGTTACGGATCTACTTCTGCTGGGACTTGAGCTAAAAGTAAATAATAGAATGACAAGCAATGATATGTCATATATGATTTAGTGTATGCTTAGAAGAGGAATTTATTACATATACTAAACATTTCTTGTCAACTGTCATATTCCCAATAGTTGTTACTCATCAAATACCAGTTACCTCATGGGAAGCAGAGACAGATGTATTGTTTGGCAACTTTTTCCTGTGTCATAAAAATTTTTCATTATTCTTCTATGTCTAACCGTGTGTGACAAAATAGGCACTATAAAAGTATATTACCAGAAATAAAAAATGCTGTTGTTCAGGAAATGCTAAGATGGATTTTTGCACTTAGCAATTTTGTTTTCGGGTTTGTTTATTTGTTGGCAAAATATGGTTTGACATTTTTCACAAAAAGGAAACAAATGAGAAATAAATAACCTTTTTGTTCCAGGCTCAGGAATTTTTGTCAAATTGTGAGAATGAGCCAAAGATACTAAGTCTGCTATTGTTTATAAGGTCACTGTGAATCAAGTCATTTTATAATGTTTTTGGTTGATTTCATGCACAAAAATGTAGACACACTTGGACTAAACCTGGACTAGACCAGAACTAAACAAGGACTAAAACAGAACCAAACCAAGTCTATAACAGGACTGAACCAAGATCATACAGGACCAAATATCGGGAAGTTGAACATTATCTAGAAAATACATTTACATCAAATTCTGCAACCCTAATTAGAAATCACATAACTTGCTTCACTAATCAAGATTGGAAAAAGTAATTCAATAAGAGACATGCACATCAGATTGCACTAATCTACAGTTGTTGTTACTAATCAAATCACTACAACAGACACTCATCACAGTATTGGAATGGTTTATGAGTATGTTTTTGATTATAGATTCTATCTGGACCAATAATATGTGGTTTATTTCATAATACTTTAATATATTATAAGCAGTAAGTATTCAAATTGAAAAGCCTTTTAATCATCTAAATGATATAGTGTGCAGTACTGTTCATCAGGACAAAGACAGAGGGGAGGCGAGCTTCTGGTTACGGCTTGAAATTCCTTTAGATTAGGTTTCCAAATTTCTTAACGGGCGGAGCATAGTTTATTATTCTTATGTGCAATAAGCAGTGAAGCAGTAAAAGTGAAAATGGTCATCAATTAAACCTAGTGCATGACCCATAAGCCGCATATCTGCAGTAAGTTAAACTCAAATGAGACTTGTACAGGATTTATCATTTGGTTGGAGTTGAACCAGATCCAAAGAAACTAAAGCCTGCATAGTAAAAAGAGAGAAATATGGGAACACCGTCCGATAATGTATTTCTACTGAACAGCCCAGGTTTTAAAATGCAGTTATCTTTACTGGACTAAAGTAGTGCTACATCAGGAGTAAACTGGTCCAAATAGAGGAGCAAAGCATAGAATACACCTTTAGTCAAGACTAAACAAAGACTAAAACAGAAGTACGCCGGTATAACCATGTAATAACCAAATAATAATAGTTTCAAAGTCTCAGTGGTGGTAAGTTACTTATTTTGGCACAACTGCCCTGGGGTTGGCTGACAAAAGCGAGGCTGCCAATCTGCGCCATCAGCCCTTCTGACCACCACCAAACACTCCCACACCACATTCATACTAAGAAAGGTAGGTGAAGTGTCTTGCCTAAGGACACAACAACAGTATGCACTGGTCCGAGAGGAGTTCTCCAAGCTACGGGTCGATGGACAAGTGTTGTAACCATTTGAAAGAACTCTGCCCAAAATTAAAACTATGACAAGACAAAACCACAAGCTCAAACTATGACAAGTGTTTGAGCTATGACTTTGACTAAATTGGTTTATTTCTAAGCACAACCAGGGACTAAGGATCAAGGCCAAGACTGGTCTATATTAAAGGATAAACATCAGACCCAAAAGGTGCCTAACCAGGACTGGGTTGAATAAAAATCCAAGACCAAAACATGATTAAATTGGGCTATTGTCCAGGTGGTGTCATAAGTACATACACTGCAGTTTGAAAATCCTAACTATTCCTGTATTCTGGACATACATGGCTAGCTTGAGTTATGCCCCTCATCCTGTCCAGTGCTGGCTTGGCTAAAATGTAATTGGACATTGTTTATGGTGACCATGAACACACAGTTCCTCTCCCTCCAAATATCTTTCCTTTTTAGGGCACATGAATGAATATGAAACCTTGCATATTAATTATATAAAGCACTAAATTTGCAGCTCAGTTTATTCAGCAGCCAGGCTAAAATTGGTCATACATTTCCCCAAGATGACAAGCAGAATAATTTTATGAACTATGTCTTTTTTTATTGAATTCTGTAAAAATGTTACAGTATAAACTTACTAAAGAGGGTTATTTTGAAGTGAACACAAAATTCCACTGTAGATGACTGCTTTTACTATTACTGCTACTATTACATGTACTACTGTCCTTTGAATACTACTGTTTGCACTGCTACTTCTACTTCTATTCAGCCACCATATTTACAGCCCCCACCGTAAAATATGACAATAAAAGTGAAACAAAACCAGTGTATTTTTCCATTCACTTAATTGTGTAATTTGCAGTAACTCATTCACTCGACCCTAACCCAAAACAATGGGGGTCCCTTGTGTGGTCCCCAGCTTGTATTCAACACATTCTAACTAGAGCACTAAAATACAGATAGGTTGTTCCTTCTGAATGAATGTCTTGTAATGTGTTTTTTTGGCAGTTGTAGGTTTTTGGCGCACTGTGGTCTGATATGTGCGCTCATTTGCATATAACTTGCCCTGAAAAATCAGTCACAACAGGTATTTTATTTTTGACCGGGAGTTGGATTTCCAAAATGTAAGCCAAATTATGAAAAATAATGCATGTCTAGTGTTTTTCATTCTTGGCATTTTGAACGTTGAATATTGGACTGGCCCCTTGGAACATTTGTTACAGAATAGAGCCAACTTCTTCTGCTTTTGCGGTCACCATAAGCTACGTTTTTGTGTTTTTGAAATGTTTGCAGTAGTGTTTTAAGAGTCATCCAGATGCCCTACCAAACACCATCTACTCCCATTCATCCAAGCTTTGTGCTGGGATGGACATATGTTGTAGCTACTGGCCTAAAAAATATAGTTTACTCTCTAGTTTTTTGTTTGTTTGTTTGTTTGTTTGTTTGTTTGTTTTACTAAGGTTTGGGGTTCAATCTCCATTCCATCTCTGGGCAAGACACTCCCATGAAGTATATGAGGAGTATTTGTGTCTGACAATAAATCTTTTAAGCCTTTTAATTGCTTTCACTGGCACACTGACTAAACCATTATATACAAAAGTATTGTTGATTTTGGCAACTTTGACTTTTCTCCTAACACATATACCATTCTCTTTTTGTTATTTTAGCTTTGACTGTCAGAGGAACACCGAATCTCTCCCATCCTTCCTCACCCGATGCCCTCTTCACCTCTCCTCCCTCCTCCCCGGGATACTCACGTGACTTGCGGCTGGCACTCGGGGCGATAGGCCGGGCAAGGGGGCATCGCGGGCTCTTGGTACGTTTCCACGCCACTTTGCACGGCGCAGCTCACGTTTTTCTGAACCACATAGGCGCACCAGTTTCTGAAGAACAGGATGTTTTAAGATTAGGAAGGAATTATAAAAGAAACTCAACGTACTTTTGCAGTTTCACAACTTTGGGGGTCATTGTTGTGGTTTTGCGCAATCCAACAACGCGTGTTCTCTTCGCCAATTTAAGATAACGACTGAAAATGCAAGATTATCTGATGTAAAATTTGACTACTCACGCA
>KN469345.1:43637-84926 GCA_000787095.1 Periophthalmodon schlosseri
TAAAATTAAACACTAGACCGATAACGTAAACCACTGCAAGATAAATAAACCAGAACAATGTAAACATGTTGGTTACTTTGGTGCACAAAAACTTCGAGATTGTTGATTTTAACGGGCAGCTGCGCAAAAATTACGCGCCATAGAGTGCAAAAGCTAAAATGCTAATTAATACCAGATGACTAGCGCAAATGTAACGGTATATTCTTACCTGTTCCTGTGTCTGTGCACGGCTCCAGTGTATGCGTTTCCCTGGAAGAGGTCATAGGACGATGGCGAGCCGTAAGACAGCTCCAAGTTGAAAAGCAAAGTGAAAAGTGCCCAGCAACGCCAGCCGTCCATCTCTCCATGTCTGTAAGTCATACTCCTACTCAAATAACTTAAATATGTCTAACTATAAACACTAACCTAGTTTGTTATTCTCGTGCGTACAGCGTTCACGTATACCCAGCACGCATTGCCCCACTCCACTGTGGGATACTTCAATAATAAGTTGAAGTTTGGGGAAGTCCACTCCACATCCAGAGTTAACTCCCTTAAAGAATGACGTCTCGGGCCAGCGCGCCCCCTCCCTCCCCCCTCCGCCTCCCACAAGAGTTAAAGTATCAGAAAAAGAGGGAACAAAAGCACCCCCTTTCTCCAAAACTTTAAACAGCCTGGGGGTCGCCGTGTCGTTCCCCGTCAAGTTTAAAAGGACTCATTAATTACTATTATGAAGTGGTTTGGGACACAACACATTGATCTTTGTCTGTCTGCCAGCAGCCAATAGCTCACACCTCTCCCTCTAACGATGTTAACAAGCTAAAGCCTTGTCTTTGCAAGTGCTGATTCTTCAGAAGGCACAGATTGCATTTGGTAGTCTGTTCTTGTCTGTGGGCCTTTGCAAATTCCTCAGCAATGAATAAACTCTATTTTATAAGCCAAACGTACATGGAAGAAGTATGCAAAATATTTAGCCTACAGTTAGTAATTTGGTAACTGTACTGTGCCACTGATGCAATATTTACTCTGTATCGAACCACTGACATAACTGCATGGTGAGGTAAGCTATACTTACACCAACTTTGGCTCAAAGGAAAATGTTGAGAAATCTGTTGAAAGAAAAAAAGTCAAAATTTGGACCAAGTTGGACTAAACCCAGAACTGAACCAGGACTAGAACAGGATCAATTCAAGTCTATACCAGGACTAAACTGAACCCAAACCAGGACCAGACTAGTACAAGCATGAAAAAAAATCAAATATAATTTATAGACATAGTTAATTAAAGTGTCTCTTGCATATTTTACAATATATACTACTTTTGATTTAAGTTTACCTGAGCATAAACCACTTCTTGGGTTTAATATTACTTCTACTTCTATCCATCTCTACTACAACTGTTGCCACTAATACTACAACTTATTTTACTGCTACAACAACTACTACTACTTTTATCCTAATATCTCAGAGACAGAAGCAAAGTTGCACATTTCTTGCACAACAATTTCAATTTGCAACACTTCAGAAAGGAATCCAATTATACTCTGTGTGAAAGAAGGTGAGAGATATCAAATGAAATGGTGAAAAATTACTTTTGTGAAATACACCTCGCAAGCAGCAGAGCTTACAAGGCTTCACAGAACATACAGTTACCTAACACTATAAGAATATTAAAGAAAACATGTTGTGCAAAGGGTTAGGGGGTTAAGGTTAATGATTTTCCAGTCACTATTAGTTTTCTCATAGTTTAGGCTTGAGTGCTCCAGAAATGTCTGTTTGCACCTATCACCTATCCTCACCCATAGATCTGTGCATAATTGTAACTCTTTGAAAAGTTAGACTCAGGATAAAAAAGGATTAAAAAGGTTGCAATTTAAAAAGATCGTAAATGAAAATCCACTTCTTGGCGTTATAAAAGAACAGGCCATGTCATTATAAATTACTGGGGACAACAGCAAGGGAATTAGTTCTATAGTTTGAATAGAAAGTCAGTCGATATGTTTCTACTATTACGCCGCATTAGATCACTATTGTGGTTTAAATTATTATCTCTGTATGCGGAAAATAGCAATATTTCTTCTTTTAAGGTCCTGTATTACACAAAATGGACTCTTGTGAGCTCTAAGCCATGTGATAATTCTGTTACCTCCTCAAAAACATACCTGGAGTTGTGTTTTGTTTCAGTCACACATGTTTGAGTAACACTTTATTATTAGTCTCCAAAGCTCAAAATGCTCAAAATGTAGTTTTCAAGTTAACAGCTACCTTTTACTTTTAGTTCTGTACAAATGGATAATTCCAGGGCTGAAATGATCCAAATGATTCTAGTGAAGGTGTATGGATTTTAAAAACACAGTGGACCACTTCCTGTATTACCACATGACATCACAAGGTGGAATTGAGTGTTTTCTGTCTGAGAGAAGAACTCCAAAACCAGGTATGTTTTTGATGAGGAAACAATGTTACAACATTGATCAGAAAATATCGCAACCTTTAAAGTGTAGATAAATACAAAATACAAATACAGAAATCCCACTACTGGAAATGACTCACATGTGATGTATAAAGATACTGCAGAGAGGGGTGTGAATGGATGTGCGGATAGCAACTCCCGCCTTCAGCTTAAGCAGCCTTTTTCTAGAAGAGCAGAGATAGCCCTGCCTAAAATAAGCCTTCTTCTTCTCTCCGGGTCGACAGGCGGGCTGCAGGATAGCTTACGTAACAAGTGATGGATGTGCACAGGGAGTATAGGCTAAAGACTTTTTATCACCATGAGTCAGTCAGGAAATCATCAATACGCCCCAATAAGATGTCAGTAGTTATTTCAATGATCGCTATGAATTTAATTGCTGAAAAGCTTTGCATTAGATGTGTTTATTTCTTGGGTCTTTGCGTGTCTTTGTCCTCAGTTTTTGTTTTTTTTTTAGATTTATTTTTATGTTGGATGCCCTAACTAAGCCATCCTCAGTTATTGGCTTAAGTCGTACTTCAAAATCAACAATTTTAGTGTTGTATTTCTAGGTCATTGCATACGCGCTTCCTTGTTAGCAGTTTTTGCATATTTTGCGTTGGTTTTCGACCCCATTATAATGTAAAGTGGAGTTTGAGTTGATACAGTAACTTCCATTTTTTCATTTTTTATCTTTTAGTTCATGTTTTTGAACTGCCAGGAGGAGCATCTTTGAGGTACTGTTAGTTGTAAGAAACACCTCCCCATGGATTAATTTTGTTTATCTTATCTTAAATGTCTTCACTATCTTTTAACACACTCCCGATATGAAGAAACAAGCAGGCATCAGGGAGTAACCCATAAATTGCATATTATAGGGCAAGTGAAGAACTCAGATGAAATATGCACTTAAGAAAGTAATTGTGTTGTGGCAAATACATTGTGCTGGATGCATAACAGTTTATCAGCACACACCTATTACCTAGAATTACAGGAATGTTATAGCAGCAGTGGTACTTGCTGTGACACTTGTATGAAGGGACTGGTTAAGGGCTGCAAGATTAATCAAATCAAAATCGCAATTTGACGGAATTGGCAAATCGCAAAGGCTGCAGTTTTTGAAAATGCCATAATTTCCTCCACAAAAAACAAAATAGTCTTATTCTGCATAAATAACTGCTTACCCTGTTTTTTTTAGATCTGTACAAACATGTTCTGGTATGATTCTTGTAGACGTTTGTCAGTCTTTCAGTCTTCTTGTCAATTCTTCTGGACGTGTTTAAAATGTTAACTTTGAACAAAATACTATTATTAAAACATAAATCGCAATTCGATATGTTTCCCAAATTATTTAGCCCTAGATTTAGTTTTACTCTTTTTTGTACATATTTAACTGTAGACCTACGTAATATGTATTTTGAAGCTCATACTAGAATAAACATAGTTACTTCTTACCATCTGTCCCCACATCTCAGAAATCCCCCTTTCTTTTAAATCTTTTTTTTTTATTAAACCCAATTTTTGTGTCCAGTAGAGGGCAGCACAGCAGCAGTAAAAAGCCACTTTTCAGCTGTAGTCATGGTAATCTCTTTCCACACAGTTTGAAACTGTTTGTTTATTACTAAGACAGAAAGAGCAGCCAATTATCTTACCCCCATCACCTTTCAACTATGATTTATCCATTTAGGTCAATTATATATGTAAACTTTTCCCCATCCATCATATACCGTCAAAGTCCTATTTTCGTCACTAGGCCTATGTATTTTTAAACCCTATGAATCATACGCTTTTACTATTTTGAGAAAAAAAGTCCTTCCAGTTTGTTATAAATATTTCCTGTGACAGTTTTCTATAACGTAAACAGTACAGTTGGAAAATAAATAGGTTGAGATATTTTCACACAGGAGAATATAGTGGTTAAATTAGCACTTGTTCCAGCTTCTACATCTGGTGTACGACTGCTCACCTTTTGTATCACACTTACTGTAAATGAAGCGGACAGTAAAAGTTATAATTGAAGTAAGAAGTAGGAACAACCTTTACAATCGAAGTAATCCTGATTCCGGTGTAGAAAGTTTAAAATACCTTTGTTGTATATTTTATTTGTATTTGTATTGAATTAATTGTCTCAACAAAACAGGTTATGATCTGTATGTTAATTAAGAATGTAATCAAACTTGTGAATTCAAGAAAGCAGCAGTTATGTACAGACATATATATGGATGGTAATGAATTAGTTTGTGTCTATTTTTTCTGCAAGTATTGGGTACATCCTTTGTTTCCTAGTAGCAACATGTAAAGGTCAAATATATTTTTTCCTCTTTCTTAGGTAAATTATAATCATAGTTTTTTTTTCTTTTTTTATTGTTGGTGCCAGTAACCTTTGATGAGTTTTTCCATTTGGTGTATTAGCAACTTCTAAAAGGACTGATGTCCATTGCTCGTTTAAAACTATTGTACTACTGCATAGCCTTCATGGTGTGTAAAAAATGTAATACTAACCCTGTATGTATTAGTGTTGTCACGATACTAAAATTTCAAACTGGATTTCCATACTAAGGAATAGACTTGATACTCAATACAGATTCTGATCCCACAGTGTCTCTTTATTTAGACAACAGAATGTCATTTTCAACATTAAATCATAGTACTTTCTTTCATATGTGGCCTTTTGTCTGTGTAATCCCTCAGTCGTTCCATAGGCAGCCTTTTCTAGAGGACTTTTTTAGTATCGATACCTGCTCAAATGAGTATCGAGTTTCGATACTAGATTTTGTATTGATCAGTATCTGATTTTTGATAGTTTTGACAACCCTAGTATGTATAAATACGCAAGTTTCCCTTAAGCCCGCTGTGCGTTTTATAACTACAGAGACTTGCTAACATTTATATTCCAGGCAGCTTTTATTGTAAACGATTTATTTATCAGTACGTTGTCTACAGTTGTATCTTCAGGTAAAAATAGCCTTTAACTTGATATTGTACAGCCCTGACATTCATATAAAACAGACAGTGGGATGAGTCACCTCTGAGTCAGGAAAATACCAGCAAATATCTCAAAGTTGGAAAAACCCCGGTTATAAATCGAAGGGCATTTCCTCATTTCACCTCTGCACACCCATGTCTTGTTTTGAAGCGCTTTGGCTTTAGAAATCAAATGAGAATTGAATAGAGAAGAATCATTTTGCAGTATCTTCATGGATTCATAACCAGGATTTTGCAGTCCATATCCATATCCGAGCCTGCAAGTAAAATCTGACATCCCTCCCGGGACCTGTTCGAACCCTCCTCACGGTTAGGTGTACAAGACCACGCCTCTTGTGTAAGACTCAGCCCACCAGGAAGCTCTCTACAGTTTTCCCCATGCTCCCACCACATGGCTCCTCCCATTGCAAAACAGCGAGCGGCACAGAGACAGACTGAAACTAATCACACAAGTTTTTATAATACGTTGTTTTCTGTGATATAGCATTTTCAACCCAATAAAAGGTAACATAGTGATCTAAATATGTTATGTTTTAGCAACCAATCCCCCATAGAAGTGTAATACCTCCTCTTTAATTTGTATACCAACAGTCTATAGTTTTCATCACCTGTAACCCACAGGCCTATCTTAGAATGTGCTTTACTTCCTGAACATGCCACAGAGGTCACGTCCGAGTGCGTTTTCATACCTGGCCATGTCTTGTTGTGTCTTAGCTCACAGATTTTGTTCAAAGTGGGGTCACAAAGCCAACAGGGTACGATGTATACTTCAATTTCACTCGTCTGCACCTTTCCCCCCTTGCTGTGACAGAAAATGTGACAGTTTGATCACATTTTATTTCAGATATTCACAGAGGCATTTCTGAGACAGGCTTTGGGTTCAGCAAACTTAGCGTCAAGGTTTTAGACGAAGAGCACTTTGCATTTAAATCTAAACTACTTATGTGAAGATGCAGCTCTCATTGCCTGTTCAGACTGCTTGTGCTAAAAGTCTTTAAAGTTTTTCATACTTTTTACGTCTGGTATGAAAATGTCCTTAAACACAAACATAACTGAACTTTCAATACACGCTTTAAATGCATTGCAGTGCTATTTCATTATAAGTACAGATAAAGTCAATGATATAAGTATTGCTCAAGGACACAAATTCATGTTCTTATGGGTTTTAGTGAAGCTTTTCTTTCCTGGAATCCAGAATACAAGTCTTCTCCAATATTTTATGAAGATATGAGTCTGGTCACCCATATATCTTCTCGAGTTCAAATGGGTGTGATTGACAAACAATATCAGAGGGGACAGAAAACCTTTTTTTCTGCAGAATCAAGGAGCAAAGCACTAAACTCTGTTAATCTGAGATGAGAGTAGATATTCGTTCAAAATAATTGGTGTTGAGCTCCTTCGTTTCATGTGGCCTTGTCGCAATTCGCCAAATGCACCATTCAAAGTACCCTTTGAACGGTGCATTTGGCGAATTGGGAAACGGCCTTCGTCAGGCGGGTACTTCGAACGGTACTTCGAATGGTACTTCGCAAGTGTGCATTTGGCGAATTTTGACACGGCCTTTGTCAGAGCAGACAATGGATGGACTCTGCCCATGGAAACAATCTGGCGTGTGCAGCATGTATCGATAGCATGCACCATTCCAACCAAATCCAAAATTGCCCCAGGACAGCTGTAGTTGCAGAATTACAACTACAGTTTACTGAGGAGTGAATGAATAATGCACCAAACTGTGAGAAAAGCACTATCTTGTATGTTACTGATGTGTTACTAATTATTTATTCAACATTACAATGCCCCTCGTCTTAAAAAGTCATATTAGTGTTTTAAGGACACCGATAGAAAAAGACGTTTGTGTGCCTATAAAACTAATATTAAACTTCTCCTCAGTCTTTTACAAATATCAAGTAGTACACTCCAACTATGAAATCCAATAATGGGTCGATTTTTTTCATTTTATTTTTCTAAGAAGCAAACAAACATTTATACTTCCTAAGAAGCTAAGATTAATAAGAGAGAGTTCAAACAGAGTCATGGCCACAGATTGCGACTTGGACACAAAGGCTGTATACTATCTGTTGGAAAAGCTGAACCACAAATAACCATCCGCCCCCACTCTTTCACTCCTCCTCCCTCTCTCCTCTCCTCTCCTCCTCATCCCTCTCTCCTCTCCTCTGCCGGTTCACTTACAAAGGCTGAGACAGGTTTGCCACACATGGAAGATTAGAAAAGCTGATTTATTGCTTGTAAAATGTTAATATAGCTATAAGCCGCGCTCATGCATTGTTAATTAAGCCTGGTGACAGACTAGTCAAGCTAAAATGTTAATGAGATTAGATTGCATTGGGGCTGGAGAGGTCTCTAAGTGTGAGCGAGCGAGCAAATACAAGAGATGAGACCAAGACCTCTGGTGCTATAATAGGCATCACTGTAGGATCTGACACAGACACGGACTAATCAAGCATATAGAACAAATGTAATGACTTTAGTTAAAAAGGAGGCTTAATCTAATCACTTGTAAGAGATACGAGATTAGACAGGAAGAGATTTGTTAAGGATAAATTAGGGTCACATTACGAAGCATGGCCAGTCATGAAAGAAAGTTTACAATTTTGAGGTGGTCCATAATATTTTTGATTAATTAATTTAACAACTGCATGATAGGGCTTATATGTTAACAGCCACAAGAGGTCAGTAAAGGGGCAAAGTATTGAATTAAATATAAAGGCACCATGAGACTCAAGTAGAAACAAGTAAGTCATGTTTAGTTTATGTTTATGTTTGGATATGGGTTTAAGATTGGTAACTTTTTTTTGACATATATTGCACAGACAATGTGTGCAGTACTAGAGGATCTTAGTCCTAACCATTGCGTGATAGGCCTATAGTGCCTTGGCAGAGATCTCATAATGAAAGTACAGTATGTAATAAATCAAAATTGGATGTGGTAGTAGATATGTTTATCTGTTGGATGCTAAATGCAGCTCAGTTGAAAGTGCTTTGAAAAAAACAACATCACAAAATTATTAAATATGTTTTTGTCCCTCTACATGGAAATTGTGACGTTATATCATATATAAATGGACATAGCTAACCTGCCAGCCGCCGCGTTCCAAATAAGAAGTGAGCATGGGCGCACCTCCAGCTCCACTGACTCTGTCTCCAATTCACTATACATTGAAAAACTGTCACCCCTCTCTCTGTAACTGCTGCTGTCAGGCTCGCCATTTTGGTCTTAAAATGTTCGTATTAACCCGCTCTACATGATCCTGGTATTTTTATTTCACTATTGTGTCCATAACTCAAGATATGAACATTAATAACAGACAAATCAGGCGCCTTCTTTCTCCGAGGTCACTCCTGCTAATGTTAGCAACAGGTTTGATTGACAGCGTTGCTAGGCGTCCCAGTGGTGCGGGTGGAAAGGGGTGTTACCTTCAACAGCCTCAGTCTGGATTGGCTCTTTGGTTGCTATGGTACTCATGGTTGGTATTCCTAATATGCAATTTGGCTCCAAATTCGCCCCTATAACCGCTGGCCTTGATGAGCTTCATTTGACTGGAGCCGAACACTACGGGTGTCGTCAAACTCCCTTAGTCCACTTCTTTATACAGTCTACGGTTGCAACAGTAAAATATAAAAAAGAGCAAAGAAAAATAAGGAAAACCAATTGCAAAAATCCTGCAATTCATTTGATTAAACTAATTATTTCACCATACTTCTCGAAAAAACTATGTAAGGCCGTTTACCTTATCAACTTTTGGAAAGTTGCTGTTGAGTGCAGCTTAGATCACTAACTTAATTCTGCAAAATCAGATAAGGAGTGATTTTTTAAGACATCCCATAGTATTCATGTGTTTCATAAAAATCCAGTTTTTGCTGCTTGCAGACCATTTTTTACTATGATAACACTTTTATTTCAGCAAATAAACAGTTCTTGTGCCCAGATGGTGGTTTAGACAGCAGTGCACCAGAGGGTTTGTAACTCAAGAGGCAAGAAAAAAAACAATTGAATGTACAATTAGATAATAAGAAATGAAGCCTATGAAAAGTAATACAGCGGAGGTGGAGGAGTGGACTGAGACAGCTTATGTTTGTTGGGGGGATATTGAGTTGCTTCATAGGAATTAGCAGAGATAAAATGTTGTGGATTACTGCACGGTTGTAAATCAATATCACATTTAGCCTGCGTAGAAGAATGAGGCAGTAACATAATTGAATAGACAAACTGCAGCTATAATAAAATACACCTATGGCTTGTGCATAGTGCTACAAACAATTAGTGTCTCAGGCCATAGCAATAAATCTGATCTAACTTGAAAGCATTATAAATCTAGCTGTGGTTTGTTGATTCTATGCTAATATTGGGGCTTCCATGCAGTCTATATGAAAACACCTGACATATCCGTAATGCAAAACCAGTTGTTCGTAATTAGATTGGATTTAATAGCACCTTTCAAGATACCCAAGTGCTTTTATAGGATTATTCATTCACTTCTCATGTGTGGCGGTTCGCTCTCTAGCCACAGACGTCCAGGCCACATTCACACACAGGCAAGGTGGGTGAAGTGTGTTGCTCCACAACCACAGTGCGCACTTGTCTTAGTCGGGATAGAATCGCAGACCTTTGGGTTTGTATCCGAACACTCCTCTAACCACTGAGCCACAATTGCATATATTAATAATTCTCGTAAATGTTAATAAACGTTTTGTATACAGAAATGCGCACCACGTAACCTTTCTGGTGTGAGGTTCGCCGCCTGCTCGTCTCCATGCGGATGTGATTGTGTCCGAAAAAGTGCTAGATAAGACTAATGCATTATTGTTATATATATATATAGCTGAATAAGGTATGTATTACCATCTATATACATAACATTTCCTGTAATTTCATTTATTGAACTGATTTATATGTAAACCCATGTGACAGTGCCATCACCACACTAACTCACTGTTCATATCCAGTGCTGGAATATTTCAACTCAATTCATTTCTTTCAATTTATGGAAAATACAGGGCGCTTCGTAACATATTTGGCGAGCTCTTGTTCACTTATTGATGCCATTAGAGAAATATCATGTTTTCATTTGTGAAACATGATAAACCTACATGTTGTGTGATTTAGCCCATACACTCCGTCTGTCGGCATAAAGACTAGCAAAGCAGAAGTCTATTCACGCTGGCTACATTTTATAATTAATCAGAAAGTCTCAAAAATGAAAGTAAAGTTTTCTTTTTTGACCTTGTATTTGCATTTCTGTGGAAAATAAAGCTGTATTTTTCTATTCATGTAATTTTTCCTTGAATTGTTTTGTCTCAGAACAGAAAACTGTCAAATGATGATTTAAAGGAAATTGCTTTTGTACAAGATTTAACTCAATATACTGAATTTACTGACTCAAATGTTAGTTTAGAATGAAAAAAGAAGCATTTTGTGAACACAGTATGGGCACATAGGTAACGCTGACCCTATCTTGCAGTGGTAAAGATTTTGTTCCCATCTCTGTACTTGTGAAGGTGAATGTTTAAAGGGCCCATATTACGCTATTTTTTTAGTTATAATGTTGTTTCCTCATCAAAAACATACCTGGAGTTGTGTTTTGTTTCATTCACACATGTTTAACGCACAAACCCTGCATATTTAGGCTGAGTTCTTCTCTCAAACAGAAAACACTCCACCATGTGGTAATACAGGAAGTTCTCCGCAGTGTTTTTAAACTCCATACACCTTCATTAGAATCATTTGAAAAATTTTAGCTCTGGAATTGCCAATCTCTACCAAACAAAAGATAAAAGGAAACTACCGCTTCATGACATCACAAGGTGGAACAGAGCATTTTGAGCTTTGGAGATGTAGACAGACCAATAGGGTTACTCAAACATGTGGAACAGACATTTTGAGCTTTGGAGATGTAGACAGACCAATAGGGTTACTCAAACATGTGTGAATGAAACAAAACACCTATGTTTTCGATGAGTCTAGGCGATATGACAAAAATGATTCATTTTTTCCCCCTTATGTTGGTTGTTCAATTTTATTTTGTCTTATTAAAAACATCAAACTGGCTTGCAAAATGAATTTTCTGAACATGTCATTTAACACAAAAAATGGTCACGCCTCCCTTTCATGTCTTACCTTTGTTCAAAACTTCATACTTTTTGTGACGGAGGTTTGGGTGTCGACCCAAGCTGATGATTGATGATTTGAAATGACTTAATCTTGATTAAAAATGTAATGATACTGTATATTTTTTAAAAGCAATATAAAAATATTAAATATAAAGCTTACTTTATATTGTGTCAGTGGCATAAAGTAGTTTCAATATTATCATTTATCACAATATTCCACAGTAGCAATAAATCGTTCTTCAACATTTGTTATCGTGACGGGCTGGTGATCGTTGTGTGGTACATATTTATACATAGATGACAGTAACGAACTACAAGTTGTAAAGTACTGTACTTAAGTAGAATTTTTAGGTATCTGTACTTTACTTAAGTACATTTTACAGTGGATACTTTTTACTTCACTACATTTGAAAGTATCTGTACTTTCTACTTCACTACATTTTGAACAGGACTGAAAAGTAAAAAGTACTTTTCATATGATTTGAGGGGTTATTTTGACCATGTTCGTGGTAACATCCTGACTAAAGTTTTCGAGTTCAAGCTTTGGCTTCAAGCAAACAGAAATAAATACAAAAAATTCATAAGAAAAATTAAGAAATTGATTCGTATTGCTACTGTTGACCAAAATATGTATCATTTTTTAATCAATATCACTACATTTAACACTTAAACAAATTAACAACACTTGTATGAAGTACTTTTACTTTTTACTCTTAAAGTACATTTTTAAACTGGTGCTTAAATACATTTACTTAAGTAGATTTTTTCATGTAATACTAATGTAATAGTAATAGTAATAGTAACTCTTTACCTCTGTATCTATACTTTTACTTAAGTAACACAATTGAGTACTTCATCCACCACTGATACACGATAACCATTAAGCCAGAATTGCACTGAAATATACTGTTAGTTCTACCTACAGTATATGGCATAAGTCTATAGAAATGTTGATTAAGTTTAAATCTCTTCATTGTCTTGCTGTCTTCACATTTTCACCTTTCTGAATATTTCTTTGATTAGTTTCTTTTCACTATTTGTCAGTGGTTGCCTGCACGACGTAGTCAAGGTCCTCTTGAGTGAATCACAAGCGCTGATGTAAGGTCCCTTTGTTTGTGAAAGAACAAACATTTCTTTGGCTGTGATTGGAGTAAAATAGTGTGAAGTAAAAACTAACCCTGACTTTGAATGCTGCACTGTTCGCCCGCCAAAATTCTGACTCAACAGCGGTACCTCAAAGTTTGGTTAAAGAAGTGCTTCTGGATTATCCAAACAAATCAAGGAATAATTTAATTTTGGTGGACAGACAAAAATACTACTGCTGTACTGCTGCTAATATTATTTTACAGAAAACATTAAAATTAAACAGTGAATTTCTTATCTCAGTTGGAATGGACAACAGTGTAATCTGAACTGAAACATTATATAATAGAATTTAAGTTGGTTAAGTTTTATCAACAAGTTTTGTCTTGTAATTTAAGGGCGACAGTAGCTCAGTTAGCGGAGTGTTTGTCCACTGATCTGAAAACTGGCGGTTCCAGTCCCGCTCTTTACATAAACATCATTGATAGAGCGGTCAGATGCACTGATCTACAGGTTGGCGATGCGATTCCAGCTCCCACAAATGAATACTGTTGTTGTGTCCTTGGGCAAGACACGTAACCCACGTTGCCCCCAGTGTCTGCGTACACTGGTGTAACCCACGTTCCCCCAGTGTCTGCGTACACTGGTGTATGAATGTGTGTGTGAATGGATTAGTGGTTCCTTGATGCTTGAGTGCCTTGAAGGAGGAAAAGCGCTATAAAAAAAATGTGACCATGACCATTTCCCCTTAATCTTCTATTTAATAAACTATGAATTGCTGTTTCAAATCGTATGTTACTTTGGGACTGTGATTTTTACTATTGTTGCCACCAGAGAGCTGCAAACAGAATTGCCAACTAATAACTAACACTTCTGACAGACTATGGACATTGTAACAATCATCCTAAACCTCATAATTACGGATATGTTTTATTGACGGAGCTCATTTGGAACCATAAGGAACTGAAAGGTACAAACAAGTGCTAAAATCTTAGGTGTAAGTTAAAGTGGAAAGTTGGGGAGAAGAAAGTGGAGTAAGCTAAACACTAGTGAAAAAGGACTTAATAGTAAATGGTCACATTTTTATATAGCACTTTCACCTTCAAGGCTCAAAGCGCTTTACATCATGGAACTACTCACCCATTCACACACACATTCACACACACATTCACACACACAATCACTCAAAGCGCTTTAACATCATGGACTACTCACCCATTCACACACACATTCACACACACATTCACACACACAATCACTCACACAATCACACACCAGTGTACACAAACACTGAGGGCAAGGTAGGTTAAGAGTCTTGCCCAAGTATGAAGTATTCAATTTTGTTACTCAAGTAAAAGTACAGATGCAGACGTAAAAAGTAAGTAAGTGAAAGCATGATTTTTGTTTCATTACTTTACTCTTAAACCTTATGTTGAATACTGTGTGTTACAAACTTTGAGGTGAACTTGTTTCTCAGTAAGAATGGGACAAATGCTTATTTTAAGATGTCTACACTGGAACCTGCTACTTCGGTTACAGGATACGGCTCTTCATTTTCAGGTTGACAAGAGGCCTTGTAATACATCTTTTCAGTGACTGCAAGCATCTTTTTAGTGACGTATTCTACCTCCCTGTAGTACAGTTAACGGCATATCCATTTATGACCTTGTATTGGCAGTATGTAAAATTAGTTTAAGTCTTTAAAGGACCAGCCTTCTATGGATAGTACCTTTCTCTGGGTATAAGTACTGGATGGCTCCTTTGTAATGTAACACACGCATGTGCCTGCTGTCTGTAGCTTCACTCTTCTGATATCAGATAAAACTTCTTTCAACTCTCTACCTGGTCTGCAATCGCTTCCTTCACAATTACAGTAAGTAAATAAGTAAGTAAGTAAGTAAGTAAGTAAGTATCACATGAAAAAATCTACTTAAGTAAAAGTATTTAAGTATCTGTTTAAAAATGTACTTTAAGAATAAAAAATAAAGGTATTGTTGTTGTAGTGTTGTTAATTTGTTAGTGTTAAATGTAGTGATGTTAATTAAAAAATTATACATATTTTTGTCAACAGTAGCAAAACAAATCAATTTGTTAATTTTTTTATGAATTTTGTGTATTTATTTTCATTTGCTCACAGCCAAAGCTTGAATTCGAAAACTTTAGTCAGGACGTTACCACGAACATGGTAAAAAATAACCCCTCAGATCATATGAAAAGTACTTTTTACTTTTCAGTCCAGTTCAAAAATATAGTGGAGTAGAAAGTACAGATACTTGCTCTCAAATGTAGTGAAGAAATAATAAGTAAATACACTGTAAAATGTACTTAAGTAACGTACAGATGCCTAAAATGTATAGTACAGTACTTTACTACTTACTTGTACTGCCAATATGACAAATAATATAACATGACGTGACATAACGTGTTTCCATTAGGCATCACGCTTTATTAAGGCCATACACTAGTGTAGTTTTACTGGTAATTCATTTTGTCATCTAGACGTAAGCAGAACTGCGTTATAGATCGTCACCACATTCCCTTTGCCAGTGTCCCTTAAATACAAGATAAATGTCTCACCGTCTCACTGTTACAATGTGAAACTGATCTAAGGTGTGACTAAATCCATACTACAAACAGTGATCAGTGCAGACAAGAAATGACCTCAGCGCAGTATTGACCGCTAACTTTCGGCCGCTGTATGACTCAGGTCCGGTAATGTGTTTCATATTTTATGTTCTGTGAGTGCTCCGGGATGTCTGTGTGGGCTGAAGGGGGGCGGGGTTTGGTCCCATGATGTCACGATGATGTCACCAATTCCTGCCACTGCAAACAAAAAGTTAAATTAACAGGTTGGGTTCACTTGACATTTTAACTTTTGAAACTGTCCATATTGAGGTGGAAGGCAGGTCAGAATACCATGTAGAATTTGCCTTTTAAAGATGTACTATGTAACTTTTCTAGCAAGGTCTGCCACCTTCTTGTTTCCATATATATGTTATTGCTTTGACTTGGATTTTGCATTAATTGATCTATCTGGCTTCTCGTTTTATTACATGTGTTTTTATATAAATCTTGAAAAACATGCTTGCCTCTCCACATACAGTTGTTTCATTCGCACATATTTAACACACATATCCTGCATATTTAGAGTTCATATATTGAGTTCTTTTCTTAAACAGAAAATACTCCACCTTGTGATGTCATGTGGTAAATACAGGAAGTGCTCTACCGTGTTTTAAAACTCCATACACCTTCACGAGAACCATTTGGATAATTTCAGCCCTGGGTTTGCCAATCTCTACTGAACTAAAGGTAAAAGGTAGCTGGTAACTTGAAAACTACCACTTCATGACATCACAAGGTGGAACAGAGCATTTTCAGCTTTGGCGATGTAGACAGACTAATAATAAGGATTACTCAAATGTGTGAATGAAGCTAAACATAACCCCGGGTATGTTTTTGATGAGCTAACAACATTCTAACAGAGTCCATTTTCTCAATATAGAAAATATATAAAATATTTTAGCTATATCATTTTAGCTCATGCAGTCATTTTCATCATTTTCTGCAGTGACGCTTGTAAAGTAATTTGACCCATTTTACTGTATATGTCTTTTTATGCTCCTCCTGCGCTGTACCAATGCACCCAGCCAAGCTTTTCAAAGTGTTTCAAAGTCCCTGTGAGACGTGGTAAGGAGAGAGGGGAAGCGGGCACAAAACACATGCAGATCACCAGCAGTTTCAGATCTATACTGGTGTGGACGTAATTGAATTCCTGCAGTGTGGAATCTGTCGTTCTCAGTCACAGAACAAATGCGACTGGAGGAGTTGAAAGGGCACAAAAGTCTGGCTCGTATTTTTTTACACTGTTTCTGTATCTGTTTTATCGTTGTCAAACAGTCCGGCGATGCTTTTATCTGAGCTACAGGCCTTCATTATGGTGTAGTCGTCTCTGTGTGGAGACCTATGGAAATTATACAAGGAGCTGTGGCATTGCACATAGGCTGGGAATGAAATAGGCTTGTTTGGAGAAAATATATAGGGTTAACAGCAGAATCAAATGTACAGGAGCTGTGTTCAGTTTAACGCTATAGTATGTAGAATGTGCGATCTAGAAACTTTACCACAGTAATAACTGGGGAAGCCATTCGCTGAGTACGCATCAGATTATATACCTTGCCTTGTTAACAGTAAAAATACAAATTGCTAGCTGCCTCAGACAAATGAATATGCAGAACCTTAACAGCCAAGATTTTGAGAAGTCTGTGGGTTCTGTACATGTCTGGGAGTTGGTGTATAGCGTCTGAATACTTTTCGTTTTCATATTTTTGCAAAACATCTTAAAATCGTGTCTTAATTCGTGGAATATCCATTATGTTGAAACCAACTACTGGCTAGAACTTTCTGAATTCTGAATCACAAGTAAGAGTTTTGTGGAGATACAATCCTCTCACATAAAATCATATGTTTTTGTAAGTTCATTAGTGCAATAAAAACATCCAAAATGGAAAATAAAAACAACAAAAAAACTTTATTTTAGTCTATTTTGGCTAAAAATGTTTTTAAAAGTTACGTGGTCAAACAGGTCAAATCACTCCATTCTCCTGAGTTCTTAGTACCAGAAATCTCAGGCTATAGATGTTACAGCTTGCAAAATGGTCTTCTGCATGTTTTTGTCTTGTTTTCAGTTTTATAGCCTGAATTGCACTTGTGTCCCTGTAACAGTCCAGATAGCAACCATAGCGGTGAAATATGAGTTTCGGGATAAATAAAGCTGTCGATTGATTGAGTAATACTCCTGCCTGACTATACTTATGGTAAACCCCAGCTCCCCATGCAGTAAAGCTCATATATATGCTATCAAACAGTGAAGACAGTGATTATAGCCCCTGGATCAATAATACATGTTGAGGGATAGCTAATGTACCTCAGGGAATGACACCAGCTCTCCATCTCAGAGCCAGGAACAGCAGGGAGCAAGCGGCAACCTGGGAAATAAAGAGAAGGTTAGACAAACACAGCCACG
The DNA here is from genome assembly GCA_000787095.1 of Periophthalmodon schlosseri. Taxonomy (NCBI): domain Eukaryota; kingdom Metazoa; phylum Chordata; class Actinopteri; order Gobiiformes; family Gobiidae; genus Periophthalmodon; species Periophthalmodon schlosseri. The sequence continues at coordinate 61,288 of KN469345.1, forward strand.
AACAATAAGAACTTACCGGCACAAAGTAAGTGGCTAAAGAACTGTGAATTCAACTGGTTCTACAATCTGTCATAATCTCAGATGGTGGGCAAGGGCTAGACTGAAGTATCCAAAATATAAATCCACAAAAGATGAAACTTATCATTATTTGTGAGAGATTGGGTCCACAAACTTCCTATATTAATCTCATGTCTTAAAGTCCTTTCAACTGATCATGATGAGTTGCATAATGGCACCACTTTCTGAGGCTATATTTCACTTTTGTTTATGTATGCTGACAGAGAAGATGTTGAACTTTGTGCCAGTTTTTGTTTCATGTGGATAGGCCCAGAGATATTGACCATAAACCAGGCCAACAAATCAGCAGACTGACAGTAAAAAACCTGTCCTCCAGCTCAATTTTAAAAGGTCCTATATTACGCAAAACTGACTCATGTGAGATTTTGGCCGTGATGTAATGCTGTTATCGCCTCAAAAACATACATGGAGTTGTGTTTTGTTTTGAGTAATCCTGGATTATTAGGCTGCGTGCATCCCTAAAGGCACTGATTCACCTTGTGATGTTATTTAGTCTCAGTTGAACTGCTTTACTCTACAATACTCTAGAATAACCTTAAGCTGTTGCTTTTATTATTTTGAATATTTTTGTTTTACCTTTCAGTCTCTAATATCTGCTGGTGCGCCGAGGAGTGAATCAGTTTCAATGAGGCTAAAACAATAGCTGTAACTTCAAAATTAGGCAAATCCAAAGCTGAAATAATCACAATCATTTTAGTGAAAGTGTATGGAGTTTAAAAACACAATGGAGCATGTTCTGTATTACCCCTTCATGACATCACAAAGAGGAACAGAGTGTTTTCAGTTCGAGAGAAGAACACCACCTAAATCTGGAGGATTTGTGTGTTAAACATATGTGAATGAAACAAAGCACAACTCCATGTGTATTTGTGACGAGGAAACAACATTATACCATAGATCAAAAATAGTGTAATATAGGCCCTTCATAGATCAAAATAGTGTAATATAGGCCCTTTAAACAATAGGGATTTTAGAATGTTGTGAAGTCATGTGAACCCAACCTATGGCATGTGTTGATTTCTTTATTAAATCAATGGACAGACAAATAATGGCAGCGCATCACATGGAGTTTCTTTATTGTCTAGAGGAAGTGAACAAGCAAAAAGCAATAGACAAACAACAAGCTTATTAGATGTGTGTGGCAGGGGGGGAAAGGGATTCATACAACAGCTCTCCAACTTGAATCAATACAGGCCTGTGTGAAACCGTGAGCCAAATAAGTGTGTGGACCGAATAAGATTGGCAGGCGAAGAAAAGCATGCTACTGGACTCTCGGGGGAATGAGGAGCTGAGGAGATTGGGGTTAATGTCTTGTGTGCATTAGCAGACAGCCTGACAGTCAGCTGACCTCCCAGGCAGAATACAAGAGGATACAAGCAACACTGATGATCTCATTAATGACTTATTGCAAATGGGGCTTCCTGTGTGAATGCCACCAACTTCCACATCACATTATGGCCTTTCAAGCTTCCACCATTCAGAGATTAGTTGTCTGGCTTCAACATGAAAAAAATAAATAAACAAAGCGGGTGTCAAACTCCCCAGTGCCAGAAAAGTTACTGCACCTTTGGTAAAATCTTTGTTGTTAATATCAGATGATTGACAGAAGAGATTTTGAGTGCATCTTCATACTCCATGCCAGTGTTATTGTGAATGGGACCACTGTTGTCAAAAGCTGTGACTAAACCTCTTTCACACAGACACTGTATTGATTGGTGCAGTGATGGGTCGATGTTTGGCTGCGCGTCAAATGGAGTATTTCTCCCATGTAGCGCTCCTCTCTTTAGCAGTGCCCTGTGACAGAGAACCTGTTTAACCCTGACCCTGAGGAGCAGTGGCTTCTGGGTAAAACCACTGAAAACATGGCACTATCATGGTCCTGTGCAGTGTGATGTGGTCTGATTTGGTCAGAACTACATTGACCTTCACTTTACCTGCTTTCTATTGTCCATATGCTACATAACCATAGTCATATAGTCATAGCCACGTATTATACATCTAAGTCTAAGTCTAAGATCTAAGTCCATTATTAAAGAGGGGGTATTTTACTATGGGGTATTAACTGCTAACACATAACATATTTAGATGACCATGTTACCTTTTATTGTTTTGAGAACAAAAAAGATGACTGAGACAATGCTCTGGTGCAGGTCTGGGCTTTACTCAATATCACATTCAAGTCCATACAATACAACAGCACCGCCTTGCAGTTCGCATGGTAATAGCTGCTACTTATTACAATATACCACATCCCTCTTTTCCAAGATAAAGTTATTACATCTTGACTCAGTTATTTAAACATGAGTGCACCATTCATATGCAAGAACATTAAACTTTTTTTAAGCTTATGTTCTCAAAACACATAAGGTGCATTTCAAGTTGCCTTCTGCCTTATGTTGAATTTTTGCAAGCCATTAGTGCAATATTATGCAATAATAGAAGTTCCTGAAACATGTGAAAATGAACATATATACTTTTTCCTTCTTTAGCAATAGTAGCTAACAAGAAATCATTAACAAGTCAGTGACAGTATGGCCACAATAGACCATATAATAACTAGTCTCTGTACCTGGCAGGACGTCTAACTGCCTGGACACTACATGTGTACCATGTGGGAATATTGTCCATACTTGCAGAAGAAGAATGTTGCAGGGGGTCCGTGTTGGTGGCCCAACTGGCTCTGGGGTTTGAGAAGACAGTTCATCTGGGTCTGAGGCCAGGGAAGTATCCCTTCACAAACTTGGGTATATTTTCCTCAGATGTCTCCTGTTCCTCCTGAGCACCCCTCCTGCTGGTGTCTGCATGCTGACATACTGGTGGAATCTTTTGGTGACAAACACAATGGCTAGCAACTCTTTGTAGGAGCGTGGTTCCTCTCTTTGGTGGATGACGACTGCTGGTTCCCAACCATGTTGTGTTTGCATGTGAACCGTGTCACCTGGAGTCAACACTGGCAATGGCTTTGCACATTGGTCAAAGTGTTGTTTTTGTTGAGATTGCATGTCCTGTATTTTGTTGTGAATGTTTTGTGGGATCAACTGTCTCCGGACAGCACTAGAACATGGCAGTGTGCTGCATAGGACCCTTCCCATCAACATTTGGGCAGGTGACGCATTCAGTCCTGTAACTGGAGTGTTTCTCAAAGACAACAGCACAAGATGTGGATCAGTTTGCATTGTTTTCTTTAGTGCATGTTTGACAGTCTTTATGGCACCTTTAGCCAGTCCATTTGAAGAGGGAAAAGTGGGACTGGAATAAATGAGCTTGATTTGTGAAGCTGCAAATGATTTCATCTCGTAGCTGGCAAATGGAACATGATCGCTCACTATTTTTTTTTGGAACCACAGTGTGAGCTGTTTTGTTGGGCAAGTTGAGAACTTCTGGGTACTTGAAAGTGCGTTGGCTATGAACATGTGCTTGCTGGGGTGTATGTGACAGTGAGGTCAAACCTCAGCATACCCTGTAGCCTTGCAGGTGCTTTGCACAGCGGTTTGTGCATGATTACTTGAAGGAGCTTGTGATCAGACTGCACTGTCACTGGTCTTCCATAGACATACTGGTGGAATCTTTTGGTGACAAACACAATGGCTAGCAACTCTTTTTTTATTTGAGCATGGCTTTTTTCTTGTGATAAAGCATACAGGTTGCCTTCCTGTAGCACACAGCCAGTCCATCTTTTGAGGAGTCAGCTTGAAGTCTTTCCTTAACTTATCATGCTTGTGCTCTGAAGTGATGATCATGTCATCTGCAATGATAAACACCAAGAATGTTACCAAAAATCTCACAGTTCTTTTGCTGAAAAATCTCACTGACAGATTTAATCCCAAATGGGAGCCGAAGGAAACAATACTTGCCCCACGGAAGATGACTCATCCAGTTTGATCTGTCAGTATCCAACTTTTTCCTCCGGAATGGTCAAGCCGGGTTTTAAGTCTAGTTTGCTGCAGACGTCCTCATGTGTGGGGATGGAGTAGTGCTGCGTCACTGCCTGATTTAGATCACTGCCTGATTTAGATCACAATTTAGATCGCCCTTAGTGTTTCATTCTTTTTCTGTGTATCAACAAGACTGTTCACTCAATGTGTGGGCTCATTGACAGGCATTATCACATCTCTGACTTGCAAGTCTTTTAATGTCTTTTTAGTGAGTCTGTAATAGGGAGAAGCACATTTCTGCATGAATCACAGATGTAACGCTTGGGTCAATGTGTATATGATCAACTCCAGGAAACTCACCCAAACCTGTGAACACATCCGCATACCGTTCCACTAGCTCTTCTTTGGTGGTTGGTGGTTTGGTTAGCTTCTGTGACTTGGCAGAAAGTGTCTTGACTCATTTCACCAGCTGCAGCTCTTCACAAGCTTGTCCACCCAGTATCGACTTATCTGCATGGTACCACTTACAAGAAAGTCAAACACAGCTTTGCATTTGTTTGTTTTACAGTCAAGAGACAGAGACCATCTGCTTGTATGCAGGCTCCACCAAAAGCTATGAGTACAGTCTTTGTGGATTGTAACTGAGGGCCACCTGGTAGCTTGTTGTATAACAACATGAGAAGCACAAGCAGCATCTGCGCCTTTCATGCTTGAAAGTGATTGGCACACCTCTGATTGTGACAGTGTCATTCCAACTTTTATTGGTCTCTTTTTGGTCACTGCACATCTATGTACAATGGATTCCCTTCAGTCTCTATAGTGTTGACAGTTTTTGTTTGTTTCTGTGCCATTGTTTGTCTGTTTTTCTCTGCATTTGCTCTATATACCTTGGAGAAGTGGTTATTTTTCCCACATTTGTGACATGTTGCCCCGTAAGCTGGACAATGCCAAGGCTAATGTTTATTTCCACATTTGGTACAAACTGTTTGTTTTGAAAGTGTCCTGTTGCTTTCCTCAACACATCCACTGGCACTGGGGCAACAGGTATTGACTGCGTTGCCTGGATCTATGCCTTGGCCACCTCTGCTGATCTGCATATTTCTATTGAGGTTGCTGTCTTAAAGTAGTCTTTCGTTCAGTCGTATGTCATTTATGTTGAACACCAACTTATCTCTGATCATATTGTCCTCATTGGGTGCAAACTCACAGTCTTTACTTTTTTGATGGAGGTCTGTGATATATTTGTCCACCGATATTCCAGCTGATGTCAGGTGTGACCAGAACTGATGCCGCTCGAAAACAATGTTCTTTTACGGGCTGCAGTAGTCCGTGAACGCTTTCAGAATGTCATCCAATGGAAAAGCAAGGGTTTTATACACTTCTAGCACTTCCTTGCCGATAGTGTGAAGAAGAATGGCTATTGTAACCTTTTCATCTGTCTGCAGTGCACCTGAAGCGCTCATGTACAGCCGGAATCTCTGTTTGTTCCCATCTGCGTCAGGTCTCAGATAAATTGCCGGTGAGCATTAGCGGCAACGGCAGTTTGAACTATCCCGTGCTGTTAGCACCTTTTAGCTTTGGGCTAATCTTACTTGCGTTGCGGTCTTTGTTCACACAGCAGCTTGAACTTGTAGCTTTATGTTGTACTGTTCTAGTACTAGTATAATGTGGGGTACTGTCTTTTAAACTCATAACTAGTACAGGCGACTGAGGCAAGGCTCTGGTGCAGGTCCGGTCTTTACGCAGTATCAAATTCCAGAACAAGGCACCACCTAAAACAAAGCAAACAGTGACAAAATAAAATGAATACATACATGCATACTTACATATGGTAGCTCCCGAGTTCCATTGAGACTTGCATGGGTGCCCTGGACCTCAGTTTGGGAACCACAGCAGCTGCTCCTCCATGACCTTTACTCTGGGATGAAAGGAGGTTTTTAAAATGCAAAATAAAGCTCTCTGTCTTTATTTCACCTGGCAGTGTCAAAGCTTTTTTATTTATTTTTAAAATTCATAACATTCATGCAAGTTCAGCAAGGTTGTTGAGTGTAATTTCATTGTATGGTTGAAATTATAATTTGTGGGCAGCACTTTTGGCATGGTACTCTTCAGCCTTGCAGCAAGAATATTCTTGGCCTGAGCCCTGGCTAAATTATTCTATTATTCCATTAAATTATACCAATGTTGTCATATTAAATAGAGCGAGGAGGCTAGTTCTTCTTTTTGCCATTATTTTAAAGGTGCGCTATGTAACCTTTCTGCTGCAGGGCCAGCTACTGCTTGTCTCCATGGAGATATCATTGCTTTGCCTCGAGTTTTCCTCTGTATGGCATAAACGTATCTACCTCCAGGAAGACAAGCAGGTCACACCAAGTTACAGTTCAGATCTGTGGAGAAGTGACCACACTCTGTTTTATGCCTTATTGTGCAGCATTCCAGGCAAAGCAAAAACATCTCCATGGAGACAATAAGCTGGCGGACTATTCACCAGAAAAAGTTACACATTGCACCATTAATGTATCTGTAGACATAGCTGCTCCTCCACGGGCCTTGACAGACAGGATGCCCTACACCTCTGACTCTGATCCTTCCTCCTCCTCCTCCCCCAAACCAGGTTAAACTGTGAAGAGAGCAGCTTATATCCTGAGCCCTGACATTTTCATTTGACGCGCAGCCGACATCGCCGTAATGAGAAGCTATCAAGAAGCAATCTCCTAAAATAGAATGGGATTTCAATTCGAGGACACCTATATTGATATGCAAAATATGTTTAAGAAACCTTTCAGCTGGATAGAGTCGTCATGGGGCTGGAGTGGTGTGCGTGTGCCAGAATCAAATCAGATTAATGCGAATGGAGTGACGATGGGAATTCTGAAAACGGATCAAAAATATTAACCCCGCGTTTCCATTATCGTGTAAGGCTTATCGTATTGTGTCAGAGGTAAAGAGGTTTTCTTATTCTCTTACTGAATGAATCATAAACATTCAACTATTTGTTTTGAATATAATACAATTGATCAGTCTAGCTCATTGCAGAATTTCTTTTTAAAGGGCCCATGTTACGCTATTTTCTGATTTATGTTATAATGTTGTTTCTTCATCAAAAACATACCTGGAGTTCTCTTTTGTTTCATTCACACATGTTTAACACACGAGTTAAAAACAAGAGTTGTTCTCTCAGAAAACTCTGTTCCTCCTTGTGATGTCATGTGGTAACACACATGACATACATCTTCACTATAATCATTTTGAGAATTACAGCCCTGGAATTGCCAGTCTCTACTAAACAAAAAGTAACAAATAGCTGTTAACATGAAAACTACCACTACATGACATCACAAGATGGAACAGAGCCTTTTGAGCTTTGTAGATCCAGATGATATTTTTACTATTTTTATATAGTTCCAAAGTCTGTGTTTTCCCTAATTCATCCAGGAATGGTTCAAAACAGAATCAACTATTGGGATTGGGGATGTAGTTCATTTATTTATATTTTTTGGTACTTGGAGAAGACGCTACTGGTAAAAACTTACCATGTAGAGTCCTGAGGTTCTGTGGCAAATCACTGTGGGCAGAATTGATTTAGTTTGACAATTTTATAGATGAAGCACCCATCCATCCATTTTCTTCCGCTTTACCTGGGCCGGGTCGAGAAGGCAGCTGTCTGAGCAGGAAGGCCCAGACTTCCCTTTCCACACACACTTCCTCCAGCTCTTACAGGGGGATCCCACAGCATTCCCAGGGCAGCCAAGAGACAGACTCTCCAGCGTATCCTGGGACCCGGAAGGCGCCCGGAGGCGTCCAGGAGGCATCCAGGAGGAATCCACGAGGCATCCGGAATAGATGCCCTCACTTCCTCAGCTTTCTCCTCTCGACGTGGAGGAGCTGCAACTCTACTCCAAGCTCCTCCCATGTGACTGAGCTCCTCACCCTATCTCTAAGGGAGCGCCCAGCCACCCTGCGGAGGAAACTCATTTCGACTGCTTTTATCCATGATCTAGTCCTTTCAATCACGATAGATGAAGCAATTTAGAGATTTGCATTTTAGACAGTGCCATACTTGCGAAATAATTTTCCAACTCCAAAAAGGGAGGATTTTGCCTCGATTTTGCCATGATCCAACATTTTAAAGCCACAATGTGTAACTTTTTAGCCAGTCGAATCATGCAGGAGATGTGCCACCCACAAAACGTTACATACTGTACCTTTAAAAATGTACACTTATAATTTTCATGCAATTTCAGGAATACAGTAATTTTAGAAGAGGTTTTCATTTGATAACTTCAGTATAGAAATGTAACATGCAGTATTTGTGAATTAAAATCTCAGATACTTACTGTTTGATATCACAATGACACATGAGCAATGTGCCTGTCAATGCACAAGATTGATTTCAGTTTTTTCAATTTGATGTTAGTGCACACATCATTTGACATCTGCTGCACCTCTCTATCTCATATTCAGTAATATCTCCGTTATAGTCAGTAACAGGTTGGAGTATAGCACAATCCATAAGCCAGCATATTGTCATTTGGTATGTAGTATGAAGGAAACAATCACTTAGAGGTAAAGAAAGATGCTAGGGTAATTTCAGTTTAATTTGGCTCTGTGGGTGAATGCCGATGAAAACATTACATGCTCCACTGTCATGGCGGAGGTTTCATTTTCTGCAGAGCTTGGGTGAAATCTACGTTATTGCTGCCTCCTCCTCCTCCGTGCCCTTGTAATGAGAGAATATTTCCCCAGAGTAAGAAAGCAGATCTGAGCTGTACTTTTCGAAACTTTATTAGACCAACCTAACCAATTACTTTTGTGTTTGCCTTCCTGTCTGATGAGTGGCAAAGCATTCAATAAGGCCCTTAAATGTTAATGTAAAATGAATGTTGGCTCATTAATGCCTCTGTTCCTTCATACGATTTGGCCAGTCTTTGTCTCTGTGGGTGCAAGCCACACAGGCAATTGGGTTTTTATATTTACATTTTAGAGGCAGATTAACTACTAAGAGTGTTCCGTCATCCTACCTTACTCACTAATATTTTTGTATTGTCCTAGATTTGAAGCTTGGGTGCTCTGAAAACATCAGATTTCACCTACCCCCTATCTCTGCCCACTTCTCTGTACATACGTCCATACTGGATCATACATAAGGTTAGAAAATCACATACACTCTTAGAAAGTCACATACAGATTATAATAAAAACATGAAAATCAGCTGGTTGCCACAGTGAAATGCCTCTATGAACACACGGCCTATTAGTTAGGAGATAAATACATCATATATTTAGATCAGTTTTTGTGATTTACTATATATATATATATATATATATGGCATTCAGGTTTTAAATGAACTAGCTCTGTTTTTCACATTTTCAAGACAGGTACATTGCCTTTCAAGAATAGTGAAAAGATAGAAAACTCAAGCAGAATTACAATTGGCTGGAATTATTGTGCAGAGTGCTTCTCCAACTCCCACAAAAATGAAATGATAAGGCGTAGGTAAAGGCGTAGGTAAAAGCAACGCTCTCTCAATAACATTTAGGTCGAGAGCGGAATTTGAACCACCAACACAGTGAACAAAACGCAAAAAAATGATCTACATGTTATAGTTTAACACTAAATACTCTCTATATATCTAAAGGCATTTTAACATTATTAGAGTGTGCCATGGTTTTATATATTTTTTGTACTCACACCAGCATATTTGTGTGAAATATGTGATACAGATAGCAGGCTACCATCGTGACCTGTTGCGCTATGCCAAAATGACTTCCAAACTGTGTACAAAGAATAATTTTTCTCTTATCTTTTATGGGGTTTACTCTCAGAGGGATTGCATTTTAATACAAAAAGCTTGGCAAGGCTGCACCTGGCATTGCAGCAGCTGGAGCAGTGTCTTTTATCAAGGAGCCCAGAGCGGCCATGATCAAACGCCTGGGTGGGGACTCCATCGATTTATCTTTGACACAGAAAAGGGTTTTAGAAATGAGGATCTGCGGTGTTGGGGGTGATAGATGTCTCGTCACCGGCTGTTAGCAAAGGCTGAGCAGATGTGAGGGATTCCTGCACAGGTTTATTAGTTAGAATACAGAGGACAGAGGGGCAGCAGGGAGAGACAGGTTATCAGACTCCTAAAATATGCATGATTCTGTTGAGTTGGGCTCAAAAGACTTCAGTAAGACAAAGAACTCTAGGGGGCAGTTGAGTGAGGCCAGACTGTGTTCTGTGTTATAGGTTTGAAATCATTTTTACAACTTTTTACGACTTACTTAATCCTCTTATTGTTTAAGATCTTTTTCATTGCATTATTTACTCCATCTGACTCTCTCCTCTACATCATCTGCTCCATCTGACCCTCTCCTCTGCATTATCTGTTCCATCTTCCCCTCTCCTCTGCCTCCTCTACTCCATCTGACCCTCTCCTCTGCATTATCTGTTCCATCTTCCCCTCTCCTCTGCCTCCTCTACTCCATCTGACCCTCTCCTCTGCATTATCTGTTCCATCTTCCCCTCTCCTCTGCCTCCTCTACTCCATCTGACCCTCTCCTCTGCCTCCTCTGCTCCATTTGACCCTCTGTTCTGCATCCTCTGCTTCATTTGACCCTCTCCTTTGCCTCCTTTGTTCCATCTGACCCTCTCCTCTGCATCCTCTGCTCCATTTGACCCTTTCATCTGCTCCATCTGACCCTCTCCTCAGGTCCATTTGACCCTCCCCTCTGCATCCACTGCTCCATCTGACCCTCTCCTTGGCCTTCACTGCTCCATCTGACCCTCTCCTCTGCATCCATTGCTCCATCTGACCCTCTCCTTGGCCTTCACTGCTCCATCTGACCCTCTCCTCTGCATCCTCTGCGCCATCTGACCCTCTCCTCTGCGAAGAGTTTCCTCAATGTGGTATTATTTTTTATTTCACTACACATTTTTAGCGTTGTCTAGTATTGTATTAGTTGGCTTTCTGTAGATGACCATAAAATTCATATTCAAAACACTGGTTTCTTAAACAAAAAATAAATTATTTTATTTGTTGCTTGGGAAAACTTCTGTGACTACTTAAAAATCACCCAGCCACCCAGCATTGCATAACAAGGACCGTCTCCAGTAAATACCAAAGGGAACGACTTAATGTCAAAAGCAGATTTAGAGTTTTCCAAGTAAACTGATTTTCCAAACGCACTTTAGTATTTTCCCCCCCCCAAACTCAGCTGCTTTTGTTTTGTCAAAGGGGTGAAAGTTCAGAGGTCACCTGGGTTTGTTCACACCTGTGTGTAACAGCTCTCACAGGTTGACCAGTCTGAAGCCAGCTGGACTCACTGCTTTTATGCCCTGGCCCTCAGCCACTCAGCTGCTTAAATGTGGAAAATGATCCTTGTATTTACGTATCTTCTTGTCCATTCAGTGACTGAAGAAGCATCGTATAGTTTTTCTCTCTACATGGCACCTTCTATAATCAGGACAGAGTTAACTTGTTTGTAATAGCATTGAAAATCAGATACTAATCGATACTATCGAAAATAGATACTCAAGTATCGATTCTGAAAAAATACCATAAAGATGACAAAATCTGACCTTTCTGTTTTAGAGTAATCTTGAACTTTATCAACAACATAGAACCACATGGTAACTTAAAGAAAGCACTATTATTCTGTGTTGATAGTTTTGAAAAAAAAAAAAAAAAGTTTTTTTGTTTTTTTTTTATAATTTTCATCATCATAATTCCTTAATATCAAAATTGAGTTATGAAATTTTAGTATTCTAACAACACTACTTTACCTTTATAATACCAGGTAAGACTTCTCATTAGATTTTTTTCCTCAGAGTGGTCAGATGATGTTGCTGTGGTGCTGTCTTACTATGGGAAATGTAGGACAACAGCGCCATCTGCAGTCCAACTTCTTAAGGACAGTATCACGGGTGTGTGAGAGTAAAACGACCCCCCTCATCCTGGTTTATTACCCATGGGGATATAAACCAAAGTGAGGAAGACTGCACAGTACGAAAACAAACTCAAGTCTGAAAAAGAACCTCATAAAATACTAGATGGGATTGTTAAAGGAGGGTTGTATTGGATTGTAGCTTTACTTCAGTTTTAAAACAGAGACTTGTACTTTTTTGTATAAAATTTGACTCTGACAGTTTTGCTTCATTATAGTAGACATTGCTTGTTATTTACTTTCAATGCTTATTTTTTCTTTTCTTCCATTGCAAGTGCAATTTAGCTAATCAACATACATGGGCACTATAAGAAAATAACCAACTCACATTCCCCAATACATTCATTAAAGAATATACGTTGCCCATACCTCCCATTATAATTTTAAATATGTTTTCATAAATCTAATCTTAATTCTAGTGTTTGTCAAGTTAACAGCTACCTATTACTTTTATTCCAGCAGAGATAGGCAATTCCAGGGCTGAAATCACCCAAATGATTCTACTGAAGGTGTATAGAGTTTAAAATACAATGCAGCCTTTCCTGTGTTACCACTCAATTACATCACAACGTGGAACAGAGTGTTTTCCGTTTGAGACGTTTGGGACATTTGAGAGAAGGACTATGCAGGGTTTGTGTGTTAAACATGTGAATGAAAACACAACACAACTCCAGGTATGTTTTGATGAGGAAAAAACACTATAACAGATCAGAAAATAACTTAATATAGGCTCTTTAACTTCAATTATGTTCATAAAATCAAATTGCTCTAAATATGTGACCCAACCATCAGACCAGTTGTATATTTACTATTGAACCCACCACAGTAAATAAAGACTTTGTTTTGCACTTGCTCCCTGACTCTACCTCTTGTTTGGACAAAGGGTGGCAGCCAATAGAGAGACACATCCCATCACCCTTAAAGCCTCATCCATCAAACTGTCAGATAGATGGACCCTGGACAGCTGCGGAGAATACCCCAAAACACATTAGAATGGAGCATCAAGAGGGGAGAGGGGAGATACATCACTTTCTTAATGGGTTTCAGCTCCCTGTTTATAGGTGACATTTGAGGACTTTATTGCATTCAAAATGGTTTGAATAGCTAATTGCTCTGGCAGCGGTACTAATTTTTCAGCACTGAAATTCATACAAGAATATTAAAAATCTGTCATAATAGCTGCAATCTATGGTCTATAGTCACTTTTCTAAATTATTTGGAAAGTTATTATTATGTTTAAAATTAAAATGTATAGGTAGAAAGTAGGGTTGAAAACGTCGAAAATCAGATACTAATTGATATTAAAAGTGGTATTGAAACTAGATATTCATTTGAGCAGGTATCGATACTAAAAACATCACATTCACACTAGAGAAATGAACCTTTCTTGAATAGCTTTAAAATGATCTTGAGCTGTATCAAAACAAGTAAAATCACATAGGCTGGTATATGTGGAACATACCAGGATGACTGAGGGATTTCACAGATATAAGACTGCATGGTAATATAAAAGAAAGTACTACGATTCACTGCACTATATCATCTTATTGTTAAATATATGATAACTGGAACAATATATATTTTCAGCTCAGTATTTATCATGTGTACAAATTCTTTGCAATAATGGGGAGATTTGATTGAGCTGTGGACGGCTGAATAAGTATCTTCTATGGCTACTGTACTATTGTCTAAAGAAAGAGTATTTTTTATTACCATCATGGTATCGGAATCGGTATTGAGGATCAAGTACCGGTATATTCCTTCGTATCGAAATCAAGTTTGAAATATTTGTATCATGACAGCACTAGTAGAAAGAAAGATTAACTGTAATAGTAGTAGTAAAGAATCCCCAACAGTAGTGGCCAACGACACACATACATTAAATAATTCATTCTTTTCTGCTTATTCCCACAGGTGGTTGTAGTCGGAGTGACTATGGGCTTTTGGTGATTATTACACCATGGAAAGTTTGCTCCAATTAAGCTCTACCCTTTCATTCCCATGATGATTCACTACACAGGATAAAACACATAAAACACATGTATCTCTATGGATTTGGAGCAATGTACTACTTAACTAGTCTTTATCACATGAAAAAAGTTCCTTTAGTAAAAGTACTAAAGTACCCCTTTAAAAATGTACTTAAAGAGTAAAGTAAAAGTATTTTGCGTAGATTTTGAGGTCTTATAAGACTTCAAATGTATGGATTTTGATAAAGATTTGTGCTGAATTGTGTTGAACAGAAACAATTAAATTGATAGTTTTTTCCTAGCTTATATTGTTGTTTGCTCAAACTATGAACGCGTTAAAAATAAACCCCTCAGGCTTTTCAGCAGGTCTCAAACAATAATAAAAAATAATTTTATATACCAGTACTTTTCAGTCCAGTTCAAAGATGTAGTGGAGTAGAAAGTACAGATACCTGTCCTCAAATGTAGTGAAGTAAAAGTAAAAAGTATCAACTTTAAAATTTACTTACCGGTACTTTATAACTTTTCTGGTGAAGAGTTTGCCACCCCCTTGACTCCATGAAGATGCCATTGCTTCTCCTGGAATGGCACATAGTATGACATTAAACATATCTATCTGTATGAAGACAAGCAGATAAAACAGGTCAAATCTATGGAGAGGCGAGCCCGCTTATACGTAGTTTCTTTAGCAATAAGTATACCTGTAACTGAATAAATGATAGATATATACTGTATGTTTAATGTCATACTTTGGAACATTTCAGGTAAAGCAATAGCATCTCCATGGAAACAAGCATATGGCAAAGTCTGTCCCAGAAAAGTTACATAGTGCGCCTTTAAAAGTTTAGCATTCAAACCACAGAAACCCAAAAGTCCGTGTCTCATTAAGCCACTGTAAGAATCTCTGTCTCCACTATCTAATGCACACTGTCTTGGTTTAAATATTTATTCGGTTGGATTGAAAAAAAAGTGTAGTCATTATTTGTCAGGCTGATTAAGTATGTATTATTTAGTGTGCAGTGAATTTTAAGGGCTATTAAGTGACCATAGTGCTCCTAGTCGCCGATGGTGCCACTGTTCTGCCTAATTGGACGGGCACATTCACAATTTACGAGGCTGTAATTCGAATCACGAGGGAAGAACCAGCCAGTAAAAACTAATAGTAGTGGAATCAATAGACAGGTTATGTATATATTGAATGAATAGCATGATATTGGCCTTATGTGTGGACATATTAACACTATGGAAGTCACAGTATATCGCATATAGAAAAACACATTTATTTATGCACACAGGGTTTCAATGACAACTGTTGCACTGAGGGGAAAACTCAATTTGCACCTCCACCACCTCCCAGTAGCACAAGCAGCTGTTTCCACGGCAACGGGCTCCGAGCGAAGAGTCACAAATCAAACAACACGAGGCCTTGAAGTGGATCACATGACCAGCGGCGAGAAAGTTCAGGAATGTGCGGTAAGTATCATTTTACAATCAGCGGTTGTATAAATCTTTATTGTATTTAAATTGAATAGGTTATGATAGAATTGAAGAGAATGTAATAACTAGAAGCAGTCTGACTCAACAGGGGGCTTTTAGTTCACTGTTCTTTCTATGTGGTCACAAAAGACAAGTCCTTGAGATCATTGGTGGATAATGTTACCAGCTCAGAAGAATATAATCTCAATACCATAATGATGAGTATACTATTAGATTCTATACATCCTCGTAAGACACTTTGTTCTCTACGTTTAAACAGCTTGTCAATAAAAAAAGAAAAACAAATTGCCTTTTTATAATATATTTAGTTTGCGTGGCATTCAGTAACTTAACTAGTATCAAACAACAATGTAAATAGCTTTTTGCAGTATTAGTAAAGACTATTTTTATCCTAATTTGGTCCCAGTATAAGTGTGGTTTAGTCCAGACTTAATTCTGGGTTTAGTCCCAGCTGTTTTGACATGTTTTTATGCCTGATGTCCTTTTGATGGTGCAAATCCTGCTCTCGACATAAACATCATTAGTTGAGCGGTCAGATCCACTGACCCACAGGTTGGCGGTGTGATTCCAGCTCCCACAAATGAATGCTGTCGTTGTGTCCTTGGCCAAGACACTTAACCCACTTTGTCCCCTGTGTCTGCGTACACTGGTTTATGTGTTTGTGAATGGGTGAGTGGTTCTTTGAGTGCCTTGACGGTGGAAAAGTCCTGTATAAAAATGTGACTATTTACCATTTACATTGTTACATATTGAACCTCTAAGAAAATATGTTACATACAATATTTTGAGCATTTTTTTCCATTGAAAAGATGTAATACTTTGCAACTTTTTGGCAATGGTCCTAATATTTTATCATTACGAAACCCATGGATAAGTCTTCAGTATTTTTTCCTCAACCAGGTTAAAATGGACAAGAAAGAAATGGACAAAATGACTTCTGAAAACCATTGACTGTAACCTTAACTTATACCCAACCAACTTCTTTAGAATCCCATCTTTGTGTCTCTTCTCTCCTCACAGAAGTGGCACAGGTTTGGTCTTATGCTGTGTTCTCATCGCATAAGGAGCAGTATTGGTCCTTAGGTGACACACGAGGGTGGGGTGCTGCTCCCTCAGCTTCTTAATGATGAGACAGATGTATGACAGTCCCTCACAGCACAGTGTCATCTTATTTGTCTCCCTGTCTGCACACAGAGATGGATGACCCTTCAACTCTCCGCCACAGGAAATATTCTGTAGTGAGGTGTCAGGGGCCAATCAGCACAGCCCAGCGCTCTGTCACTCACACTCCAGAGTGGTTTGAAGAGAGGATTTTAAAGATTAAGAATTTAAGATATGCTGGGGTGAGTGCCAGTCAGAGATATGGTACATACTTTAGTTGGGCTTTTTTGTATTTACCTGGAACTTTTTTTTTAATAACTTTAATAAAAAAAAACAAAAACAAAACAACAACATATAAACACTAAAACACATCTAGCACCAGTGATTGTGTTATGAACCAAACAGTACTTACTAAAAGTACTTAGCATTAAAGTAGATTTTTAAAAATTGATTTTAAATTTCTCCCGGGTCCTATTTAAACCTTTCTTACCGTTAGCTGTAAGATTCTGTGTAATGCTCAGCCCACAACTCTACGTCATCCATGCTCCCACACAACAATTCTCCATAAATATACAAAAGCCTGATTGAAAACTTGAAAACTGAAACCTGATGCGATGTGCAGTAGTTTCATTAGCAGGATGCACGCTGACTGTGTTGTGATAGCGCTCTGAAGCTGGAGTGAACTAGCACAGAGAGCAAAGGGAGATGACACTCAGAGCATCAAAAACGAAAGTGACACTTATAAAACATGTTATTACGATGTTTGTCGGTGAATGTAGCATTTTCAAAACAATAAAAGGTTAACATGGTGATCTACATATGTTGTAATATGTACAGCACAAGTAATTTTGAGTATCTGTATTCTGGTACAGAAGTAACTAAGTACAACTTATATATTCAGAATAGTAATTCTGAGTATCTGTATTCTGGTACAATTACTCTTTCATTTGGTGGTAATCAATGCAGTATTCAAAATGCAGTACTCTGATTGGCTCAATACGTTACAAAATACATTTTATTGAGAGTATTACAATGTTATTTTATATTATATTATGTAACTGAATATATTTTCCAAAGTACTTTTTCCATCACTGATTGAGTGGAAGGCATTTCTTTCAGTTTTTAATCTAATGACTATTATAATTTTTCATATTCATTATATCTTGCACCACATGCAGAAAAATATTGCAGAGATAGATCTGCCTTTATTACTACAACCACATAATACCGGAATTTAAAGGTGCACTCTGTAACTTTTCTAATGAAGGGTCTGATGTTATTGCTTTATATAGAATGTTCCACAGTATGGCATGCCTCCATATCTATCTCTATGGAGGCATGCCATGTACCATAACCTTAGATCTTGAGTTTAGTTAGATTTTCGCTCTAATAAGACAATTGACTATCTAGTTAACATGGTCACACTAAGTATGACCCTGCATATTTTTCTATTAAAATGAAGTATTGTATGCTGAATAATTGATTATTTTTTAATTAAATAGTAATACAAGTGTCAAGTAATTATGCATTTCCTTTGGCTGGTGTTAATTATAATGTGCAGAGGAGTACTGAGGAGCACATATGCAGATCCACGGTGTCTCTGGGGACAGGGGCTGACAGACAGGAGCAGAGAGGAGCAGACAGGAGCAGACAGGAGCAGACAGGAGCAGACAGGAGCAGGAGCACTGGAAGAATAGACCAAATAATTATCTTCGCCTTCGCCAATCTTATCTGCGCCTCAGTGTTTTTATGCACACACTCATTAGACAAAATAAGGTTTAAAGACCCTCTATTCTTCTCCAACAATCACGGTTTGTTAAAACATTTGAAAAAATACAGAAAGATAACAAAACAAAAATAATGTGCAATGATATTCATCTGGTCTTCCATCTGGTTTAGTTTGTTTTCATACCTGACAGTTTCAACTCCTCACTAGCAGTTTTCTTCAGAGTGGTCACGAGATGTTACCGGTCAGCTGATTTAAACAGGTTTTGGTCCTGTCTTCTTACCAGTGGGGCCAGACAACAGCGCCATCTGCAGTCCAACTTCTTCAGGACAATATCCCAGGTGTGTGAGAGTAAAAAGGCCCAAGGGACTGTAAACTGGGACGAGGGGGCCTTTTTACTCTCTAACACCTGGGATACTGTCATGAAGAGGTCGGACTGCAGATGGCGCTGTCATCCTGCCTCCAAGTGGCCACTCTGAAGAAGTGAGCAGTCGAAAACTGTCAGGTATGAAAACAAACTAAACCTTGGTCTGAAAAAATAATCTGTTAAAATAAAACTAATGCCCTTTAAGCTGATTTGGAAAATTTTGGCAATAGTAGTTGATGGAGTCGGAGCATCTCCAAGCATCTAACTGTAGAAGTTGAGGGCATTTGATATCAAGAGTGCCTAGCTGAAGGATCAATTCAGTTCATGTTTTAGGTTGATGGGGGTGGACACGCTAACTCCTCACAGATAAGTCCAGGAATATAAAGAAACTTCTATTATTTTGTGTTGAAAATTACATTACAAAGTTTTTTATTCTAATTGTTCAAATTGAGTTTTAAAGTTTATTATTGTGACAGCCCTTGTCAGAACATAGATTATTGTGTTCATGGCTCAATTTTAGAAAGATTGTCATAATACAGTGTCAATTTATATGCATCTTTTAAAAATACCAGTTATTACTGTGGTCACTGCTAGAAGTGAGAAAATTTATTTTGAAACTGTTTTGGAGATATACTCAATATTCTAATTTTGCAGATCTACAATGATAAAAAAATGTAAAAGACTGCACCAAACAAAACAGAAACTTGCTGTGTAATCGTCCAAACAGGGGGATAAAGTGAGATTTTTTTAGATTCTTTTACCTGAAGGGAGACATTTGCACATTTTACCACATTTCTGATGGACATGGTCATGATATCTGCTTCATATTATCGTGAGAACCCCCAAAATATTGCGATATTCACTTTGTGTCAATATCACCCATCTGTAGTCACCGCCCTGTAGTGGCCATTGCTTCTTAACTGTCAGTTTTGTCGTTTCTTTAGGTAGACGGAGGCTATGGGAGTAGTGCTAAGAATAGATCCCAGTCACTCTGAGGGTCGATGGAGCAACATTCCCCATCAGCTGCACTTCCGAGTGGCCCGCGATCCCGTTCCTTTCCGCTCGGCTGCTCGGTGTAATCAGCAGGTGCGTGGAAATCTCATTATCCAGGGTCCTGATCCCGGAGTCCACCACAGAATAGCAACTACGGTCCACGGCTGTATTAAAACATTGACCTCTGCATTAATTGGGCATGACTTAGTGGGTGCCTGCTTTGGGATTGGCTTAGGGGATTTTTCCGCTGCAAAGGATTGTGGGTACCTCGGCAGCTGGTGGGCAGTGTGTGCAGGTGGGTTGTGGGCTCAGAGGGCAAGAGTTCAGCGAGCAGAGAATGCATCAAATGAGGTAATACAATATTATTTGGAGGTTGGTTTTGTTAACGTGTACAGTTACACAACGAAGCAGACAGCAGCAGGGATGAATTAAAAATTGCTTAAACATGATGAGACACATAATGGAAGTAATGTAATTATAGACTTGTGATTGTGTAGGAGGTCAGATGCTGCAGATGGGGACGTGGTTGGAGTCTCTCAACAACAACAAATGTACGTAGGGGTTGAAATAACACTTACTATTTTAATAATACAATTGGTTATTCAGAGTAAAGAGTTATAATGGCACAAGAAGATTTTTTTATTTATTTATTTTTTTATGGAAAATACTATTCATTTCTAAATATTTAAGCGCTCTTCAGGTGTCATATTTTCACCGTAATCTGGATTAAACTGAGTAAAAATTGAGAGGATACAATGTAAATAATTGCTCAACAAGTCATTAGATTATTCACTAGATTAATGTTCAGTTGAAGGCCTATTTGAAAGATCCCAGTTCCCAGTGGCGGTTTTCAGATTTTAGAATGTGGTAGGTACGGCCATTTTAAGATCTTCAGGCCAAGTCCTGTAGTACCCGAGTAGCATTAGTAGCATTAGAAGCAGTAGTAGTAGTAGAACCAAGAAGCTGTACTAGCATGTTGCAGTGGGAGTAATGGTATGGGGAGAATGGGGAGAAACTGAAAGAAAAAAATATTGTTATATTTTTTAAAGAGCTCCACTTAAATGATGTACCATATTGTGACATTGCAAGCCATGTATCCTGTAACTAATGAATTGTGAGGTAACGTGTGATTTCAAACGCTGGTGTTGCTGTTGTGAGTGACCACATCTCGTGAAGGCTGTCGTTTGTTTTTCAGCACATGCGTGGTCTGTGCGTCTGTGTGTAGAGTGTGTGTACTGTTAAACCAGAGGAGCAGACTCACTTGGCCCCTGAGATTTGAGCGCAATAAAAGAGGATGAACGCGTCTGGAAAACTCAAGCTATATGTGCACCACACTGCTGTCTTACGCTGGAAATCAATGGGCCCCTGTGAGCTGGGTTTAAGTGGGAGTGATGGCACACAAGGAGAAGGCAAGGAATAGAAATAGATGAGAAGGAGGGGAAATGAAAGAAAAGTGTGCTTGCTTGGCTTATGGCTTCATATGGAGTTTTGAAATTCATTCTCGACTCCCAAAATGTGCTGAATGTCTTTCTCCACCCTTTACCCACTTTCGTGTACATCTTGCTTGTCCAATGAAGCCATGTGGTAGCCCTGAATGATCTGTGGAAAGTATTGCAAGAATAGATTAGATTTCTGTTTTATGTTTTAATTATTCTATTCAAAGTTCACATTTGTACGGAAGAATGGACATAATATGAACTGACAAGTAATACAAGAATTTCATTTCAGAACATTTTTGTACAGATCTAAACTACAGGGTTAACAGTTTTTTTGTTTTTTTTTTATATAGAATAACACAGAATATTTAGTTGTTTGTGGAGGAAATCATGGTACTTCAAAAATTGCAGCCTTTGTGATTTGCTAATTGTGTCCATTCAAATTGTGATTTTGATTCGATTACGATTAATTAATCTCCCTCCCTTATGGGACAAAAATAATTACAGAATACGATAAAATACATTGATCCCAACAAGCATATGTTCTTTTACCCTTGGGCAAGACACTTCTTGCACCTTGCTTAGCTATGAATGTGGTGAATGAGTGAATAACGGAAACTGGAAAATTCACTTTGTGTCTGAAAAAGCTATATAAATAATGTGTCATTTACTTACAATCTTTTACAGACAAATGCCAGTGTTACACGCTCTATATTCCATTCTTAACCTTTTTGTCATTTTCAATCAATGCTGCTTCGTCTATGTTTCAACAGAGGTGGGTAGAGTAGCCATTACATTGTAGCATTGTACTCAAATAAGAGTAACCTTACTTCAAAATAATGTTACTCAAGTAGAAGGAGAAAGTAGTGGTTGAAGAAACTGCTCAAGTAAGAGTAAAGAAATATTGGGAATACTATTACTCAAGTAAGAGTAACTTAAAGAGTAACTGTCGAGACTGAATATCTGATTTATAATGTGAAGTTAATGTAATTAGAACACATTACATAATGCACAAAATCTGCACAAAATCTGGCATTTTCAAAGGATAGACCATAGACAAACAATGAGAAAAACTATATCATATCTGAAGGAGCGGTGCAGGAAACACAAATGTTCAAATCATTTCATATTGTCAATATAAAGCTTTTGTCATTTCCCAACCAAAACTTTTACTCAAGTAAGAGTACTGTCACTTCAGTACAAAATATTACTCAAGTAGGAGTAAAAGTATGCTGCTAGAAAAGTACTCTAGTTTTGTTTTGTTTTTTTTTTTTTAAGTTACTCAAGTAAATGTACTGAGTAATGAGTAAATGTAACTGAGTACAACCCACCTCTGAGTACTACCCACCTCTGTGTTAATATCAATGTCAATATAAAGTTTGGACACCCCAACTATTACTACTATTCTTTTATACTAACTCTTGCAGTACGACCACTATGTTATGTTTAGCCTGGACATGCTTGAGAGGAGGTTGTAAAGTGCAGATTTAGCCGATAGCCATGCACAGAGGCAGTCGTTGTGTTTGTTTTGTCCTCTCATTGGCTGACGCTGCGCTCCATTGACCGCTGCAGCCCCAGACTCGATATGACTGTGAGTTTAAAAGCACACATACGCTGAGGTGAGCCACTCTCTCTGCAGGAGGCAAACTAATGAATGAATGAAAAAGGTTTTGTTTTCACTGCTTTATTCGGTCTCTTTCAAACTTTTGCAGTTCTCTCTATAGGGTCAGATAAGGCAAAGGTCAACAACAGTATCGTGCTGGTTACTAACAACAACCTATTAGTGAGGTAACGATAGTGGATAGTAGCCTTAGTTTATATACAGTCGGTTGAACATAATACACGTACTCTTGCCTGCGTCGCATGTTTTTTTTTTATAGTGGAAGACTACTGCAGATCAATTTTTCAGCTTTTTTTTCAACAAAAATAGAGATAATTCTGGTGGAAACACAACCTTGATGACATTTGAACCAAGAATGTTCTTGTTAAGCTGTGAAGGGCACTGGCAAAACATTCATTAACTCAAGTGAAAGCACTTTCAGTTAGTTTTTAAAAAAAAATCATAGATAAATACTGAGTAACATTTATGCTACATCATAATATGACTCAGGTAAAAGTTCAAAGTATGACGTGATAAAAGTACAATTAAGTACAATTTCCTCAAAAATAGTGTAAATTTAACTCAAATTGGTCCAGATAATTGCTTTGTTTACTGATCTCCTTTAAAGGGCTTCTATTAGGCAATTTTAATCTATGTTATAATGTTTCCTCATCAAAAACATACCTGGAGTTGTGTTTAACACACAAACTCTGCATATTAAGCTATGTTCTTCTTTCTAACTGAAAACATTCTATTCCACCTTGTGATGTAATTGAGTGTTGATACAGGAAGCACTCCTCTGTGTTTTTAAACTTCATGCAGTTTGAACAATTTACAGCCCTGGAACGGTGAAGCTACATCTAGTATTTTAGCCTTGTTGAAACTTCCTCACTCCTTAGAGAAGATATTGACTTTCTGTGGCAATCTCAACTGAACAAAAGGTTAAACAAAAATATATTTTTAAAGACAACTATTTACAGTGGGGCAAAAAAGTATTTAGTCAGCCACCAATTGTGAAAGTACTCCCATTTAAAAATGAGTGAGGCCTATAATTTTCATCATAGGTAC
>JACM01001907.1:0-11477 GCA_000787095.1 Periophthalmodon schlosseri
CTGAATCCAAGGTTCGACTATCGGCCGAATTCCCCTCTCCAGTACCCTGGAGAAGACCTTACCGGGAAGGCTGAGGAGTGTGATTGCCCCGTAATTGGAACACACCCTCCGGTCCCCCTTCTTAAACAGAGGGACCACCCCCCCAGTCTGCCACTGACCTTACCGGGAAGGCTGAGGAGTGTGATTGCCCCGTAATTGGAACACACCCTCCGGTCCCCCTTCTTAAACAGAGGGACCACCACCCCAGTCTGCCACTCCACAGACACTGTCCCCGACCGCCACGCGATGTTGCAGAGACGTGTCAGCCAAGACAGCCCCACACCATCCAGAGACTTGAGGTACTCCGGACAGATCTCGTCCACCCCCGAAGCCTTGCCACCGAGGAGCTTGCCAACCACCTCAGTGACTTCAGCCAGGGTGATGAACGAGTCCGCCTCCGGGTCCCCAGTCTCTGCTTCCTCCTCGGAAGACGTGACAGCGGGATTGAGGAGATCCTCAAAATATTCCTTCCACCGTCCAACAACATCAACAAGTCGAGGTCAGCAGCTCTCGACCCACACTGTAAACAGTGTTGGTGAAACACTGCTTCCCTCTCCTGAGGTGTCGGACAGTTTGCCAGAATCTCTTCGAGGCCATCCGATAGTCCTCCTCCATGGCCTCCCCAAACTCCTCCCAACCCCGAGTTTTTGCCTCTGCGACTGCACGAGCCGCGGCACGCTTGGCTCGACGGTACCCGTCAGCTGCCTCAGGAGTTCCACAAGCCATCAAGGCTCGATAGGATTCCTTCTTCAGCCTGACGGCATCCCTTACTTCCGATGTCCACCACCGGGTTCGGGAGTTGCCGCTGCGACAAGCACTGCAGACCTTACGACCACAGCTACAAGCAGCTGCATCAACAATAGAGGAGGAGAACATGGCCCACTCAGAATCCATGTCCCTAGCCTCCCCCGGGATATGGGAGAAGCTCTCCCGGAAGTGCGAGTTAAAGACCCCCCTGACAGAGGGCTTCACCAGATTTTCCCAACAGACCCTCACAATACGCTTGGGCCTGCCAAGTCTGTCCGGCTTCCTCCTCTGCCAGCGGATCCAACTCACAACCAGGTGGTGATCGGTTGACAGCTCTGCCCCTCTCTTCACCCGAGTGTCCAAGACACGCAGCCGGAGGTCAGATGACATGATGACAAAGTCGATCATCGACCTCCGTCACACCTCCAGCCCAGCTCAAACACAACCATCCAATCAGATTTATTTATTTCAGTGATGCATGTGCAATGACGGAGCTCATTGGTCACCTATAATTTTGAATAAAATGGCATTTCTCTCACCTCAGATTAATAGAGTTTATTGCTTCACTCACTGATTCTGCAGAAATCTGCAACATTTTTCAGTCCCCTTTTTCCTTTCATTTTTCCTCGTAAACAGCCATATTTGTTTTAAATACAGATGGAACATGTGTGTCCCTGATTGGCTAACCCATCTGTCAATCACACCCACCTGAACTCTGGAAGATTCACCAGTGACCAGGCTGACATCTTCATAAACTTGTTTACATCTGGGCTCGTAATTATAAGACTGTTAAAGGGATGTCACTGAGAAATGATCTCTAAGCAATTGTTTGGCTTATACTAGGGATGCAGCATTCCTCAATATAGTATTGAATCTGCTCAAAGACCAAACTCTGCTTTGCAAACAAAGGAGACTGTTCTAGAATAAACTAATGTAACCTGAGAGTTGGAAGAAAAGACATATATTTTACTGAAATCAAAATATTATTCTATCCCTCTTTATATAATCCACTCTAAAATCCATTATTTTCATCAGAGGTGATTAGAGTACATTGTATTCAAGTTACTTAATAATAATAATAATAATAATAATAATAAGAATAAGAATAAGAATAAGAATAAGAATAACAAAATAATGAAAGTAGAAGTACAATTTAGTGGTCCAAGAAATTGCTCAAGAATAAGAATAAGAATAAGAATAATCATAACAAAATAATGAAAGTAGAAGTACAATTTAGTGGTCCAAGAAATTGCTCAAGTAATAGTAATTTAATGAGTAGGCTAACTGTCAGGAGGTAACATCTGATTTTTAATTTGAAGTTAATTTAATTGGAAGGACAAAACTACAAATCATGCACAAAATCTGGTATTTTCAAAGGATAGACACAAAAATGAGACAAACTAAATCATATCTGAAGGAACTGCAAGAAACACAAATGTTCAGATCATTTTATATTGTCAACATGAAGCTCCAGTCACTTTAGACTGACTCACAGCGGGAAGAGGAGAGATCACAATGCTACAGTAAGTCAGCGGTGTAACAGGTGTTGTCTGCCCTCCCACTAGGAACATTTGAACTGTCTGAGAGTGTATGAGGATTTTGATTTTGCATGGTAAAGATTTTGATTTGTAATGTAGTTTGATGGGTTGTTTTTTAAAAAGGCACTGTGCTGTGGTTATGAGTTTTGTTCATTTTCCTGATTCTTTTAAAAAAAATCACTTCAAACATTTGAGAAAAGTAAGGTATCAAAAAGACATGCTTTTTAAAGTATTATATCAGTGTTTCTCAAATTGTGGTACATGGGCAGCCTCTGGTGGTATGTGGGGCTCTCTGCAGTTTGAATACTTGTTTTATTCAGAGACAAATGTATTCATGCTCTCCTGGGTTCATCATCATTTAGAACTATCTTATCCATTGTTTGGTCTAATTTTTATAGCTATTGTAGTCTAAGTTTAAACCATGTTTGACCCTAATTTATGCCCAGTAAAATCAGAGTTTAGATTTGGTGGTACTTGGTATTTGGTATTTGTGAAAACCAAATAAGTTAGGCGGTACTTGGTGTGAAAAGGTTGAGAAGCATATTAGATCAATATTCAATTTTGATATAAAAGACTTGATGATAGAAACTGGTTTAAACTGCAGAACCTCATTTCACTATAAAAGTGGAACATTTTTATTAAAAAAAAAAAAAAAATCAATAGGGTTGCATGTATCACACACAACTTCGCCCCCTGCCCAGACTTCAGTATCCTAGCAACCCATGCCGTAGGCATGGGATGTGCATATTTGTTCTTGCTAGCATGTCATCGTCAACATTGAGTCAATGGGTGAAGCTCATTGACTCAATGTTGACAAAGATAGCGCGAAGCGCTCATGTCCTCCAAACACACTCCTGGCATCGAGCCCTATCCAAGCACCCATGCTGCAGGCATGGGCCATATTTATTACTGCTAAAATGAATGGAAATCAATGGGAGGTCAATGGGCGACCCCAATGTCATGTCGAATGACGACATTGACATTGACCCCACGGT
This sequence comes from Periophthalmodon schlosseri, assembly GCA_000787095.1. Lineage (NCBI taxonomy): Eukaryota > Metazoa > Chordata > Actinopteri > Gobiiformes > Gobiidae > Periophthalmodon > Periophthalmodon schlosseri. Next base: position 3,320 of record JACM01001907.1, read on the forward strand.
GATGTGGGGAAAGTCGAGAGCTTTCAAAAAACATATAATATGTAATTCTAATGTTAACGGATATATTGTTTTTGCTAAAAATATTATTATTTAGGCACGAGCCCCAAATTTTGTCAGCGCCCATCATTCGACATGGCATCGGGGTCGCCCATTGACCTCCCATTGATTTCCATTCATTTTAGCAGTAGTAAAACAATAACTTGACATGTCACAGCACTACTAAGCAGTTTTATAGTGCATGTGTAATGGTGGCCTAGATTAGTAAGGGTAATGGAAAGCATGTATTACCCCCCATCCCACATAACATACTTAGGTCACTGTTGTTTTGAAAATCCTGTCTGCATCTAAGTATCGTGTTTTATGGTCTAATAATCAGGAAGTGTGTGGTTAGCATGCAAGTTGTGGGATGGCAAAACTCCACTCCGGTCTCTGAAAGTTGTGAAATGCGCTTATGAAATCATCGCAGTGAATCATTAGGTTGCTCCAAATGTATAAGGAGGAGTAACTTTGGACCACTGCAAACTGACTAATTCTGTTTTTCATGTTTTTAAGACAGTAAAAATCAGGTACAGTGCCTTTAAGAAAAATAAATACATAAATAAATAAATAAACCCACAAAAAACACAGTAAATAATAATAAGTTAAATATCTATGAAAAAATAGGTTGGCCGTCGCTATTTGTCAAAAGAGAACACTGTATTAAATGTGTTTATAAAAGGGACTACTTTATAGACTTTTAATACAAGATCTCACGATTGTCTACTTCTAAAAACTGGCCGTACTAGAACTGAAATGGGAAAAAAGGTTTTCAGCTATTTTGCCTCCCAAAAATGGAAGCCATTTTAAGGACATACACAACTGGATACATTGGTACCACTACTGCAGTTTAATAATCTGGTGATAAAAATGTATAATTATACCTGGACCTGTTTTTAATGATTTAAATGGGCTTATGCCGTTATTTGTTTTCTTTGTACTGTCTAAATAGGGTGCTCATGAAAAAGAGAGTCAGGTACTCTCAGTGGACTCTCCCTGTATAAAGAAAGATAAATAAAATGAAAAAAGAGAGAAATAAATAGACTAAAATGTGCTGTTGCATGCAGGTGCTGGTCTGGCCTTCATAGCCTTCCCTCAGGCTGTGGCCCTGATGCCTCTGCCTCAACTGTGGGCTGTCTGCTTCTTCATCATGGTCCTCATGCTGGGCTTGGACACTGTGGTGAGCTCACACCTCATCACTACAGCCACCACCAAAAACAAGCTCAGCATATCACTCACTACCAGGACTGTCCCAATAACAAGTGTGATATATTGCTGAAGTTAATATAGACAATAAACAATAATATTGAAACCAAACCATAAAACTATTGTAAATGTACAATATTGATAAAAAATATCAACTGCAATAAATAGAATGCAACACTTAAGTAATTAGTTTGTATCTATAATGAGTCATAGAAGTTCATGATTCAAACTTCTACAGCCCAAACCTCTTAAAATAACCTGCATTTCCCCACTAGTACAAAGAAAAAGTCCCCACGATGACTACGAACCCCAAAAATGACTCTGTCAGGCATTGAATGGTAAGTCGATATAGTATTTATTGTGACAGGCCTCATGTTTACATGCACAGAGAACTCCAAGTGCCCTAAACAAACAAATTCAAATGGTCTTTGCCCCAGACCACTCTCGTCCCAGTCTACAGCAGCAGAATACGCGCAAACAGGTTGCCTGAGCAGCCTGTGCCTTCTACATTCTGTTCGACTCCAGAGGGGTCTGGAATCAAACCATAGAGCATGAAAAAACTCTGTCCTTAGTTTAGACAGGCCAACCCATAGACTGTATATATAAATGGACATTGTCGCGTTCCAAATAGAAAGTGAGCAAGGAAGTGTTTCCCACTCCATTTACTCTGGCTTCAATTCACTTTCTATTGAGAAAGTGTTGCCCCTTTCTCTGTTTTTTAATTTTGCTTTTGTTTGTAAATAAAGGCACGAACTTTAATCGAACATTAATGAACATTAACAGACCAATCAGGTGCCTTCTCTCCCCAGGGTTGCTCCCGCTAGCATTAGCAACAGGTTTGATTGACAGTATTGCTAAGCGTGTTACCTTCAAACCCTCCCTCCTGATTAGCTCTTTGGTTGCTATGCTACTTGTGCTTGGGGGCTCCAAAGTAGCCCCTATAACTGCTAACCTCAATGAGCTTTGTAACCCGGGTGAAAAACGCAGATTAGTCTCTCTCTCTCTCTCTCTGAGTCGTTTCTGGTCTTCTGATTCTAGCCCAATGATCTGGTCATAGTGGTCATACTACTACTACCACCACTACTACTCTGGTCTCTAGCCAGTATACCCGTTACAGCTTCATTTCCGGAAGACATCTTCCTCTCGAAAAAACTTATATAATTCAGAGCAAAATATATAACTTCTTTTGCCTGAGATAAAAAAGAGTTTGGTGCTTCCATTGTTCATTTTGCAGAAATCTGCCCTGTTTCTCAGTCCTCCATGTTGTTCTTTCCCCCCTTGTTTTATGTGCAAGTCATGTTTGTTTTTTATCTGAGCAGAGCATGCATCTCTCTCTGCTCCTGTCTGTTTCAGTTTGCAGGGCTGGAGACCATCACCTCTTCCACCATTGTCCTGTTCCCTCAGCAGCTAAAGAAACCTTGGAGAAGGGATATCTTCCTCACTGTCTTCTGCTTCATCATGCAGATACCCATGGCCACCTCGGTAACTCTCCCTTATCTTACCCTCTCCTAAATTCAGATGATTTGATGGTTCTAAGTATTGTAACTGTCACTGCAGTAATACTTTCAGATGCCATGTTTGTCAGCCATAGAGAACAAATGTTCTTCACATTTGCCCTCTCCACCTGCTCTCTTGCAGGCAGGACTTTACCAGTTCCAGCTCATCGACTACTACGGGGCATCTGGGGCCATTATCTTGTTTGTATCTACGATCCAATGTGTAGCAGCCAGCTAGGCATTCAGTGAGTCATTGTATGATGAGACTTGTATGGGATGAAATGGCCCTCATGTGTGTAAAATGTCCAAAAAGGTGGAAGGAGTTTAAGTTGAAGGGGCTGGGTGCTGGAGAGGAGAGAGAGTGCATTTACTATAATATGAATGGTTGGATTTCGGCTTCAGTCTCATCTCTTTTGTCACACAGGGGCAGGTCAGCTGTGTGAGGAAGTGAAAGCCATGACTGGACAGAGGATCCCCTTCCTATTCAAAATGTGCTGGAAGTACATCACTCCTCTGCTCTATGTGGTACATTCTTCTTTAGAGAACCAAAGTGCTTAAGGGTGTTTCACATAGGACAGTGGACGGTCAGTGCTGTGACATAGGCTCTCAGACTGTAAAGATCTGTTCTGATAAATCACTATAGTTTTGTGGTAGTGTTAGTGGTGTCATGAGAAGATCACAACAGACGTAACTTCAGTGAGGTATGTGTATTAGTGTTGTGCTTAAGAGGATGACTTTCTTAAAGCTTAGTCAGTACTAAAATTATCATGACTTAAACCAATACCATGGGTGTAACTTCACAGAACCTTATAACATTTGTAACATGGGATTGCAAAGGTCTTAATGGGGCAATAAAGAGAAGCAATGTTTTGTCACAGTTGAAAAAACTGGTCTGGATATATGTTCTTGCAAGAGACGCATCTGAAACACCAAGACCATAAAAGATTACAGAGCAAGTAGATAGACCAGATATTTCACTCTAACTTCCATACAAGAAGCAGAGGAACAGCATTTACAGCCTCAAAGATAATATCATATTCTCAAGGCAGATATGTAATTATAACTGGCATACCATATGGTCAGCTTATAACTATAGTCAAGTTTATGCCCGAATATAGACCCTGACCAATTTATGTCCTTACTTTCAAAATGACCACACCTTGACACTCATCAGCTGATAACTGGGGGAGGTTTTAATACAGCTCTGAACACGGCTCTTGGACTGATCATCAAATAAACTTGTGAATCTTTCTAAAAATCTATTTCAAAACTCATGAAAACATATAAGATTACAGACCCATGGAGAACTGAACCCCAATGCACAACAATATTATTTTTATTCATCAAACATATGCAAGAATAGACTTTTTCTGATAGACATCAAACTAATATCTTTGATAAAGCACTGTGACTATGAACCAGTATTACTGACTATGGGCATCTTAAGTTGTATTTTAAATGTGCTATAGAAATAACATTGAAATAATACTCTCCCCCCTTGAACTGCCACCTTATTGTGGTGGGAGAGTTTTGTACCCAAATGATCCTTGGAGCTATGTTGCCTGGGCCATTATATCCCTGGTAGGATCTCCCATGACAAACAGGTCCTAGGTGACGGGTCAGACTAAGAGCAGTTCCTAATACCCCTATGAAGTGTAACAAAACAAGGACCGTGACGTCGCTTGGTATGGTGCAGCCGCGGCCCCACCCTGGCGTCAGGCCTGGGGTTGGGGCTCGAATGCAATCACCCGGTGGCTGGGCCTTTGCCCATGGGGCCCGGCCGGGCTCAGCCCGAAAGGATGACGTGGGTCCGCCCTCCTGTGGGTTCACCACCTGCAGAGGATTTCATATGGGTCGGGTATGAGAAGGATTAAGGAGCAGTCAAGAACGGGTGTCTTGATGGCCCAGTCCACGGACACAGCATCTGGCTGTAGTGACGTGGAATGTCACCTCGCTGGGGGTGAAGGAGCCTGAGCTCGTGCAGGAGGTTGAAAGGTACCTGCTAGATATAGTCCGCCTCACCTCCACACACAGCTTGGGCTCTGGTACACAACTCCTTGAGAGGGATTGGACCCTCCACTTTGTTATTGAACTTCTATGCCATTCACAGTTTGTCCATAACAAACAGCATGTTCGAGCACAAGGGTGTCAGTGCACCTGGACCCAGGACACCCTAGGTCAAAGGTCGATGATTGACTTTGTCATCGTGTCATCTGATCTTGGGCCACATATCTTGGACACTCGGGTGAAGAGAGGCAGAGCTGTCAACCAATCACCACCTGGTTGCTGGTAGAGGATGAAGCCGGACAGACCTGGCAGACCCAAGTGTATCATGAGGGTCTGTTGGGAATGTCTAGTGGAGCCCTCTGTCAGCAGGATCTTCAACTCATACCTCCAGGAGAGCTTCCCCCACATCCCAGGGGAGGTTAGGCACATGGGGTCCGAGTAGGCTATGTTCTCCACCTCTATTGTCGATGCAGCTGCTCGTAGTTGTGGTCGTAAGGTTTCTGGTGCCTGTCCTGGTGGCAACCCCCGAACCCGGTAGTGGACAACGGAAGTAAAGGATGCTGTCAGGTTGAAGAAGGAGTCCTATCAGGCCCTGTTGGCTTGTGGGACTCCTGAGGCAGCTGACAGATACAGTCAGGCCAAGCGTGCCGCAGCCCGTGCAGTCACAGAGGCAAAAACTCGGGGATGGGAGGAGTTCGGGGAGGCCATGGAGGAGGACTATCGGTTCTGGCAACCGTCCGACGCCTCAGGAGGGGGAAGCAGTGCTTCACCAACACTGGATGGTGAAGCTGGGTGGAGAGCTGCTGACCTCAAATGGGGACGTTGTTGGACGGTGGAAAGAATACTTTGAGGATCTCCTCAATCCCACTGTCACATCTGCCAAGGAGGAAGCAGAGATTGAGGACTCAGAGGTGGACTCATCCATCACCCTGGCAGAAGTCACTGAGGTGGTTGGCAACCTCCTCAGTGGCAAGACTCCAGGGGTGGATGAGATCCGTCCTGAGTATCTCAAATCTCTGGATGGTGTGGGGCTGTCTTGGCTGACACATCTCTGCAACGTCGCGTGGCGGTTGGGGACAGTGCCTGTGGAATGGCAGACCAGGGTGGTGGTCCCGCTGTTTAAGAAGGGGGACCATCAGGTGTGTTCCAACTACAGGGGAATCAAACTCCTCAGCCTTTCCAGTAAGGTCTATTCCAGGGTAGAGGAGGATCCGACCGATAGTTGAACCTTGGATTCAGGAGGAGCAGTGTGGTTTTCGTTCCGGTCGTGGAATACTGGACCAGCTCTATACTTTCCATCGGGTGCTAGAGGGCTCATGGGAGTTTGCCCAACCAGTCCACATGTGCTTTGTGGATCTGGAGAAGGCATTTGACCGTGTCCCTCGTGGTGTCCTGTGGGGGTTGCTCCTTGAGTACAGGGTCCGCGGCCCTTTGCTAAGGGCTGTCTGGTCCCTGTATGACCGGAGCAGGAGCTGTGTTCGCATTGCCGGTAGTAAATCAGACCTGTTCCCGGTGCGTGTTGACCTCCGCCAGGTCTGCCCTTTGTCACCGGTTCTGTTCATTGTTTTTATGGACAGAATTTCCAGGTGCAGCCAGGGGTCGGAGGGGGTCTGGTTTGGGGACCACAGATTCACATCTCTGCTGTTTGCAGATGATGTTTTCCTGATGGCTTCATCGAGCCAGGACCTGCAAAGTGCACTGAGGCGGTTTGCAGCCGAGGGTGAAGCGGCTGGAATGAAAATCAGCTCCTCCAAATCTAAGGCCATGGTTCCCAATTGGAAAAAGGTGGCTTGCCCTCTCTAGGTGGGTGGAGAGTCCCTGCCTCAAGTGGAGGATTTCAAGTATCTCGAGGTCTTGTTCACAAGTGAGGTAAAGATGGAGCATGAGATTGACAGGTAGAAGAGTGCAGCGTCTGCAGTGATGATGTCGTTGTATCATACTGTGTGGTAAAGAAGGAGCTAAGTTGAAAGGTGAATCTCTCAATTTACCGGTCAATCTACGTTCCTACCCTCACCTATGGACATGAGCTTTGGGTAATGACTGAAAGGACAAGATCGCGAATACAAGCGGTCAAAATGAATTCCCTTCGCCAGGTGGCTGGGCGTTCCCTTAGAGATAGGGTGAGGAGCTCAGTCACATGGGAGGAGCTCGGAGTAGAGCCGCTGCTCCTCCATGTTGAGATGAGCCAGCTGAGGTGGCTCGGGCATCTATTCCAGATGCTTCCTGGACGGCTCCCTGGTGTTTCGGGCACATCCCACCAGGAGGAGGCCCTGGGGAAGACCCAGGACACGCTGGAGGGACTATGTCTCTTGGCTGGTCTGGGCCCTCAGAATCCTCCCAGAAGAGCTGGATGAAGTGTGTGTGAAGAGGGAAGTCTGAGCCTCCCTGCTGCCTCCGCAACCTGGCCCCGGATAAAGCGAAGCAGATGGATGAAATAATACTGTCTTGCTGACTTTGTGCAGCAATTTTACAACCAAAACTTGGAAAATTTGATAATGGTTTAATATGAGATGAGCATGAGGGAAGAAATAAATTATCAAATAGAGTTTTACTTGTCTGTGAATGACACTCCAGATATTTCAAGAGCTCTTTTTGAGAGGGCAGCAGGTCTCACACAAGAGCTTAAAGGAAAACCTTATATAAGATGATATAAAGAAAATAGACAGACATGCTTCAACTCCCAGTGCAGCTTTAAGAAAAAACGATGTCTGCAAACTGACCTGGAACTGATGTAAACAGAAACTACGGTTAAACTTCTGACAAAGGCAAAGCAGAGGCACAATGAACAGGGAGAAAAGACGGGTACAATTTTGGCACAACAAATAAAAAAAACAAATGGATGATAACAGAAATAGGCTGTCACACAGGCCAAAATATGAGAGACTTTAAGGAGATAAATGTTTTTAAAAATGTATACTCAGCTTTAAACCTCAGAATTGAGGTGGAATCCTGTCCTGAGAGATGCATTCTTGAACAAATTTGAGGTTCCCACTATCAACCCAGAAACTGCTGGACAACTTGAAATGACTGTTACAAGGCTAGAAATGGAACAAGCAATAAACTGTATGTTAAATTCAAAAGTTCCCAATCCAGATGGATACATGTCAGAATTCTGTAAAGCCTTTAAAGATCAAATTTCATCCTTACTCCTATATATAATAAAGCACTAGATAAAGGATGTACCTCCGACTCTTTATCAAGCTGGTATATCTCTGATTCATAAAAAACAAACAAAGATCCCTTAGAACCTGCAACTTATTAACCAATGAGCCTAATTAAAATATTATACATTTATTAAAATATAAATTTATGAAGATTTTGCAACTGTTTTTGTGAGTGGACATTTATGTCCTAAGGGTTACTGAGGAATGAGTGCATATCAAATGTAATGTTATATTAATGTGACGTCTTCA